>WBZZ01004333.1:7500-12500 GCA_019918135.1 Paulinella micropora | reverse complement strand
CTACCTGTGTTAGTTCAAGTCGTTTGGTGTGGTGCGCTGCGCCGCAGTCCCCTGGCATGACCCCCCCGGCCCGGCGCTACTACACCGTCTTCCCCTTCCTCTCCATCGTGCAGTGGGTCTGTCTCCCCTTGAGCAGTTTGCTGTGGATGGTGTGGCCCGTTGTCCACAGCGTTGGACTGTACATCACGCTCGTGTATGAGGTGAGCACACTGCTGGGACTATGGCTAGGTACTGCGCAAACACATACATAGCGCAGACATATATAAATACATACATACATACAGACATACAGACAGACCGACATACATACATACATACATACATACATACACACACACACACATACATACAAACCTACCTACCTACCTACCTTCCTACCTACCTACCTTCCTACCTAACTACCTTCCTACCTACCTACCTACCTACCTACCTACCTACCTACCTACTACCTATATACATACATACATACATGCACATACATACATACATATATACATACACTACCTACTTACATACATACATGCACATACATACATACATATATACATACACTACCTACCTACCTTCCTACCTAACTACCTTCCTACCAACCTACCTACCTACCTACCTACCTACTACCTATATACATACATACATACATGCACATACATACATACATATATACATACATACATACATACATACATGCATAACATACATAATGCATGTTTCTAGGTTTATTTGCACTCTACGCGCTGAACCGGCGACGTTCTGTGATGCTGCTACAAGCCAACGAGATGTCACGCCAGAACAACCAATTCAACCAACAAGTAACTACCTACCTACCTACCTACCTACCTACCTACCTACCTACCTACCTACCTGCCTACCTGCCTGCCTACCTGCCTGCCTACCTACCTGCCTACCTACCTACCTACCTACCTATTTACCTACCGATCGTTGATGCTGCTGCAAGCCAACCACACCTCCAGCAAGAACCAACTCAACCAACAAGACTAACTAACTAACTGCCTGACTGACTAACTAACTAACTGCCTGACTGACTAACTAATTAACTAACTAACTAACTAACTAACTACCTACCTACCTACCTACCTACCTACCTGCTTACCTACACCTACCTACCTACCTACCTACCTACCTACCCACCTGCTCAATGATGCTACTGCAAGCCAACGACACATCCAGCCAGAACCAACTCAACCAACAAGTAACTACCTACCTACCTACCTACCTACCTACCTACCTACCTACCTACCTCCCACCTACTTACCTACTTACCTACCTGCCTACCTACCTACCTACCTACCTACTTACCTACCTACCTACCTACCTACCTTCCTACTTACCTGCATCCTACTTACCTGCATGCTGCTGCGAAGGAAGAACTCCTCGTCATCCTCCTCTTCTTCCTCCTCCATCTTCTCTTCCTCCTCTTCCTCCTCTTCCTCCTCTGTCGTCGAGACGAGTCACACGAGTAGACCTATGGCAAATAATAATCTTAATTATTATATGAATATATGATCATTAATTGATATTGATACACCATTTAGTATTCTGCCTGGCTGCTTATGCAAGGAGATGGAGTAGGAGGGGAACGAAGAATATTAATTAGTATATTAATATATGATCGAGTATTATTCTGCCTATCTGCCCATATATTATTCTGTATTATTCTGCCTATCTGCTTATGTTAGGAGATGGAGGACGAGGGAGAACGAAGATTATTATATTAATATATGATCATTAATTGATATTGATACACCATTTATTATTCTGCCTGCTAGGAGATGGAGGACGAGGGAGAACACAGAATATTAATTAGTATATTAATATATGATAATGTATTATTCTGCCTATCTGCCCATCTATTATTCTGTATTATTCTGCCTATCTGCCTATGTTAGGAGATGGAGGAGGAGGGGGAACGTAGGACGCCACCGCCCTCCACCAGGCGTTTCACAAGAGTCGACCTATGGAAAATGATCTTCCTACGACGAAGAAGACAGGTTGGTTTGTGTGTTTTGTTTTGTTTTGTTTTGGTTTTTTTTTTTTTGGTTGTTGTTGTTGTTGTTGTTGTTGTTGTTGTTGTTTTGTTTTGTTTGCTTGTTTGTTTGTTCGCTTGTTTTGTTTCTTTGTTCTTTTCTTAGTTGATTTTTCTGCGACGCCAACTACAGGCTGAACCACATACATACATACATACATACATACATACATACATACATAGATTGTATTTGGGACGGCAGTGTTATGCCTCGCCACCCTCGGCTTGCCTATTCTGGTTATCTCTATCTCTCTCTCTCTCTCTCTCTCTCTCTCTCTCTCTCTCTCTATATATATATATATATATATATATATATATATATATATACCTGCCTATCTATCTATCTTAGGCATATTATCAAGTCATAGAAGGTCGCAAAGCCTGGGCTACCTACCTACCTACCTACCTACCTACCTACCTACCTTCCTACCTACCTTCCTACCTGCCTGCCTACCTGCCTACCAGCCTGCCTACCTATCTATCTTAGTATACAATCAAGTCATAGAAGGTCGCAAAGCCTGGGCTAACTACCTACCTACCTACCTACCTACCTACCTACCTACCTACCTGCCTGCCTGCCTGCCTACCTGCCTAGCTACCTGCTTACCTACCCGGCTAGCCTACCTATCTAATGTAGGCATACTACGCAATGCCTGGGCTAACTACCTACCTGCCTACCTACCTACCTACCTACCTGCCTGCCTACCTACCTACCTACCTACCTACCTACCTACCTACCTACCTACCTACCTACCTGCCTGCCTGCCTGCCTACCTACCTACCTACCTACCTACCTACCTACCTACCTACCTGCCTGCCTGCCTACCTACCTACCTACCAACCTACCTACCTGCCTGCCTACCTGCCTGCCTACCTGCCTACCTACCTGCCTTGCCTACCTATCTAATTTAGGCATACTATCAAGTCATAGAAGGTCGCAAAGCCTGGGCTTACTACCTACCTACCTACAGACTACCTACCTACCTACCTACCTACCTACCAACCTGCCTACCTGCCTACCTGCCTGCCTGCCTATCTATCTATCTATCTATCTATCTATCTATCTATCTATCTATCTATCTATCTAATACTTTACCCACAGACTTCCTTGGTTGACGAAATCAGAAGCTCCTTTTTTCTGACATTAGTCGATATCTCATCAGTTGATCTCATCACTTACTCCACGGAGTGAACCAAGGCCACTTGAGGTGTCACTGACCCTCCCTTGGGCTTGGTTTTTTGAAATGGGTGCCATCTGTCGACAGACAGAGAATTAGGGGATGGTGTGGGTGTGCTGGGCCCGTGGTGGGGTGCCTTATGTGTGCCTAGCCATACGCCTATAAGTCACATGCCGAAATAGCGACGGGAAGCACAATCCTGTTCCCTCAGGGTGCCCTTTCTCGCTTGTTGAGCCCGGAATAAACCCACAGTGCTCTGTCGGTTTATACTAGACTGTCGACAGTCTCGAAACTCCATCTGCTTACTGGGTCCTCTGTAATGGAGGTGGGAGCTCGTTCTGCAAGGGGCGCTTATGGAACGAGCCCTGGCCCCGCCTGGTACTAGGGAGGTTTGGTATCGCCTGTATCAGTCCCTTCCGTGCAAACATCACGGCTTAGCTGGGCATCGGGTTAATACTTTACCCACAGACTTCCTTGGTTGACGAAATCAGAAGCTCCTTTTTTCTGACATTAGTCGATATCTCATCTATCTATCTATCTATCTACCTACCTACCTACCTACCTACCTACTTACCTTCCTACCTTCCTACCTACCTGCCTGCCTGCCTGCCTACCTACCTGCCTACCTACCTGCCTTGCCTACCTATCTAATGTAGGCATACTATCAAGTCATAGAAGGTCGCAAAGCCTGGGCTAACTACCTACCTGCCTACCTACCTACCTACAGACTACCTACCTACCTACCTACCTACCTACCTACCTGCCTGCCTACCTGCCTGCCTACCTGCCTACCTACCTGCCTGCCTACCTATCTACCTACCTGCCTTGCCTACCTATCTAATGTAGGCATACTATCAAGTCGTAGAAGGTCGCAAAGCCTGGGCGGGAGGCAAGTCGCCCTGGCAGGTAACTTACGAAATGCTATGTAGGTATGTATGTATGTATATGTATGTATGTATGTATGTATGTATGTATGTATGTATGTATGTACGTACGTTACGTACGTAAGTAACGTAACGTAACGTACGTATGTATGTATGTGTGTGTGTGTGTCTGTGTGTATGTTGTATGTATGTATGTATGTATGTATGTTTGCGTGTATGTATGTGAGTGAGTGTATGTATGTATGTATGTACGTATGTATGTATCTATGTATGTATGTATGTATGTATGTATGTATACATGCATGCGTGCATGTATGTATGTATGTATGTCTGTATGTCTGTCTGTATGTCTGTATGTATGTATGTCTGTATGTCTGTATGTATGTATGTTGAATGTTGGCAGGCGGGCATAGCACAGCTAGTCCAAATTTACCTACTCTTCGTCTGGTCTCTATCTATCTATCTATCTATCTATCTATCTATCTATCTATCTATCTATCTATCTGTCTGTCTATCTGTCTGTCTGTCTGTCTGTCTGTCTGTCTGTCTATCTGTCTGTCTGTCTGTCTGTCTGTCTATCTATCTATCTATCTATCTATCTATCTATCTATCTATCTATCTACCTACCTACCTACCTACCTACCTATCTACCTACCTATCTACCTACCTATCTACCTACCTACCTACCTACCTACCTACCTACCTACCTACCAAGGTCCGTGTGTTTTCTGCCCATCATGCAACCTGCCAAGCCCCGAAAGCGTAGGAAGTTGACGCAGAAGGTCTATCTATCTATCTATCTATCTATCTATCTATCTATCTATCTATCTATCTATCTATCTATCTATCTATCCAGGTTGCTGATAGAAACACCACAGCTGGGTTTCCTTTTCC
>WBZZ01004332.1:20000-52500 GCA_019918135.1 Paulinella micropora | reverse complement strand
AAACAACCAATCCTGTAGTATCGGCAAACAACCAATCCTGTAGTATCGGCAAACAACCAATCCTGTAGTATCGGCAAACAACCAATCCTGTAGTATCGGCAAACAACCAATCCTGTAGTATCGGCAAACAACCAATCCTGTAGTATCGGCAAACAACCAATCCTGTAGTATCGGCAAACAACCAATCCTGTAGTATCGGCAAACAACCAATCCTGTAGTATCGGCAAACAACCAATCCTGTAGTATCGGCAAACAACCAATCCTGTAGTATCGGCAAACAACCAATCCTGTAGTATCGGCAAACAACCAATCCTGTAGTATCGGCAAACAACCAATCCTGTAGTATCGGCAAACAACCAATCCTGTAGTATCGGCAAACAACCAATCCTGTAGTATCGGCAAACAACCAATCCTGTAGTATCGGCAAACAACCAATCCTGTAGTATCGGCAAACAACCAATCCTGTAGTATCGGCAAACAACCAATCCTGTAGTATCGGCAAACAACCAATCCTGTAGTATCGGCAAACAAACCAATCCTGTAGTATCGGCAAACAACCAATCCTGTAGTATCGGCAAACAACCAATCCTGTAGTATCGGCAAAACAAACCAATCCTGTAGTATCGGCAAACAACCAATCCTGTAGTATCGGCAAACAACCAATCCTGTAGTATCGGCAAACAACCAATCCTGTAGTATCGGCAAACAACCAATCCTGTAGTATCGGCAAACAACCAATCCTGTAGTATCGGCAAACAACCAATCCTGTAGTATCGGCAAACAACCAATCCTGTAGTATCGGCAAACAACCAATCCTGTAGTATCGGCAAACAACCAATCCTGTAGTATCGGCAAACAACCAATCCTGTAGTATCGGCAAAACAACCAATCCTGTAGTATCGGCAAACAACCAATCCTGTAGTATCGGCAAACAACCAATCCTGTAGTATCGGCAAACAACCAATCCTGTAGTATCGGCAAACAACCAATCCTGTAGTATCGGCAAACAACCAATCCTGTAGTATCGGCAAACAACCAATCCTGTAGTATCGGCAAACAACCAATCCTGTAGTATCGGCAAACAACCAATCCTGTAGTATCGGCAAACAACCAATCCTGTAGTATCGGCAAACAACCAATCCTGTAGTATCGGCAAACAACCAATCCTGTAGTATCGGCAAACAACCAATCCTGTAGTATCGGCAAACAACCAATCCTGTAGTATCGGCAAACAACCAATCCTGTAGTATCGGCAAACAACCAATCCTGTAGTATCGGCAAACAACCAATCCTGTAGTATCGGCAAACAACCAATCCTGTAGTATCGGCAAACAACCAATCCTGTAGTATCGGCAAACAACCAATCCTGTAGTATCGGCAAACAACCAATCCTGTAGTATCGGCAAACAACCAATCCTGTAGTATCGGCAAACAACCAATCCTGTAGTATCGGCAAACAACCAATCCTGTAGTATCGGCAAACAACCAATCCTGTAGTATCGGCAAACAACCAATCCTGTAGTATCGGCAAACAACCAATCCTGTAGTATCGGCAAACAACCAATCCTGTAGTATCGGCAAACAACCAATCCTGTAGTATCGGCAAACAACCAATCCTGTAGTATCGGCAAACAACCAATCCTGTAGTATCGGCAAACAACCAATCCTGTAGTATCGGCAAACAACCAATCCTGTAGTATCGGCAAACAACCAATCCTGTAGTATCGGCAAACAACCAATCCTGTAGTATCGGCAAACAACCAATCCTGTAGTATCGGCAAACAACCAATCCTGTAGTATCGGCAAACAACCAATCCTGTAGTATCGGCAAACAACCAATCCTGTAGTATCGGCAAACAACCAATCCTGTAGTATCGGCAAACAACCAATCCTGTAGTATCGGCAAACAACCAATCCTGTAGTATCGGCAAACAACCAATCCTGTAGTATCGGCAAACAACCAATCCTGTAGTATCGGCAAACAACCAATCCTGTAGTATCGGCAAACAACCAATCCTGTAGTATCGGCAAAACAACCAATCCTGTAGTATCGGCAAACAACCAATCCTGTAGTATCGGCAAACAACCAATCCTGTAGTATCGGCAAACAACCAATCCTGTAGTATCGGCAAACAACCAATCCTGTAGTATCGGCAAACAACCAATCCTGTAGTATCGGCAAACAACCAATCCTGTAGTATCGGCAAACAACCAATCCTGTAGTATCGGCAAACAACCAATCCTGTAGTATCGGCAAACAACCAATCCTGTAGTATCGGCAAACAACCAATCCTGTAGTATCGGCAAACAACCAATCCTGTAGTATCGGCAAACAACCAATCCTGTAGTATCGGCAAACAACCAATCCTGTAGTATCGGCAAACAACCAATCCTGTAGTATCGGCAAACAACCAATCCTGTAGTATCGGCAAACAACCAATCCTGTAGTATCGGCAAACAACCAATCCTGTAGTATCGGCAAACAACCAATCCTGTAGTATCGGCAAACAACCAATCCTGTAGTATCGGCAAACAACCAATCCTGTAGTATCGGCAAACAACCAATCCTGTAGTATCGGCAAACAACCAATCCTGTAGTATCGGCAAACAACCAATCCTGTAGTATCGGCAAACAACCAATCCTGTAGTATCGGCAAACAACCAATCCTGTAGTATCGGCAAACAACCAATCCTGTAGTATCGGCAAACAACCAATCCTGTAGTATCGGCAAACAACCAATCCTGTAGTATCGGCAAACAACCAATCCTGTAGTATCGGCAAACAACCAATCCTGTAGTATCGGCAAACAACCAATCCTGTAGTATCGGCAAACAACCAATCCTGTAGTATCGGCAAACAACCAATCCTGTAGTATCGGCAAACAACCAATCCTGTAGTATCGGCAAACAACCAATCCTGTAGTATCGGCAAACAACCAATCCTGTAGTATCGGCAAACAACCAATCCTGTAGTATCGGCAAACAACCAATCCTGTAGTATCGGCAAACAACCAATCCTGTAGTATCGGCAAACAACCAATCCTGTAGTATCGGCAAACAACCAATCCTGTAGTATCGGCAAACAACCAATCCTGTAGTATCGGCAAACAACCAATCCTGTAGTATCGGCAAACAACCAATCCTGTAGTATCGGCAAACAACCAATCCTGTAGTATCGGCAAACAACCAATCCTGTAGTATCGGCAAACAACCAATCCTGTAGTATCGGCAAACAACCAATCCTGTAGTATCGGCAAACAACCAATCCTGTAGTATCGGCAAACAACCAATCCTGTAGTATCGGCAAACAACCAATCCTGTAGTATCGGCAAACAACCAATCCTGTAGTATCGGCAAACAACCAATCCTGTAGTATCGGCAAACACAACCCAATCCTGTAGTATCGGCAAACAACCAATCCTGTAGTATCGGCAAACAACCAATCCTGTAGTATCGGCAAACAACCAATCCTGTAGTATCGGCAAACAACCAATCCTGTACGCACCCCTGTAGTATCGGCAAACAACCAATCCTGTAGTATCGGCAAACAACCAATCCTGTAGTATCGGCAAACAACCAATCCTGTAGTATCGGCAAACAACCAATCCTGTAGTATCGGCAAACAACCAATCCTGTAGTATCGGCAAACAACCAATCCTGTAGTATCGGCAAACAACCAATCCTGTAGTATCGGCAAACAACCAATCCTGTAGTATCGGCAAACAACCAATCCTGTAGTATCGGCAAACAACCAATCCTGTAGTATCGGCAAACAACCAATCCTGTAGTATCGGCAAACAACCAATCCTGTAGTATCGGCAAACAACCAATCCTGTAGTATCGGCAAACAACCAATCCTGTAGTATCGGCAAACAACCAATCCTGTAGTATCGGCAAACAACCAATCCTGTAGTATCGGCAAACAACCAATCCTGTAGTATCGGCAAACAAAAACAAAAACAATCCTGTAGTATCGGCAAACAACCAATCCTGTAGTATCGGCAAACAACCAATCCTGTAGTATCGGCAAACAACCAATCCTGTAGTATCGGCAAACAACCAATCCTGTAGTATCGGCAAACAACCAATCCTGTAGTATCGGCAAACAACCAATCCTGTAGTATCGGCAAACAACCAATCCTGTAGTATCGGCAAACAACCAATCCTGTAGTATCGGCAAACAACCAATCCTGTAGTATCGGCAAACAACCAATCCTGTAGTATCGGCAAACAACCAATCCTGTAGTATCGGCAAACAACCAATCCTGTAGTATCGGCAAACAACCAATCCTGTAGTATCGGCAAACAACCAATCCTGTAGTATCGGCAAACAACCAATCCTGTAGTATCGGCAAACAACCAATCCTGTAGTATCGGCAAACAACCAATCCTGTAGTATCGGCAAACAACCAATCCTGTAGTATCGGCAAACAACCAATCCTGTAGTATCGGCAAACAACCAATCCTGTAGTATCGGCAAACAACCAATCCTGTAGTATCGGCAAACAACCAATCCTGTAGTATCGGCAAACAACCAATCCTGTAGTATCGGCAAACAACCAATCCTGTAGTATCGGCAAACAACCAATCCTGTAGTATCGGCAAACAACCAATCCTGTAGTATCGGCAAACAACCAATCCTGTAGTATCGGCAAACAACCAATCCTGTAGTATCGGCAAACAACCAATCCTGTAGTATCGGCAAACAACCAATCCTGTAGTATCGGCAAACAACCAATCCTGTAGTATCGGCAAACAACCAATCCTGTAGTATCGGCAAACAACCAATCCTGTAGTATCGGCAAACAACCAATCCTGTAGTATCGGCAAACAACCAATCCTGTAGTATCGGCAAACAACCAATCCTGTAGTATCGGCAAACAACCAATCCTGTAGTATCGGCAAACAACCAATCCTGTAGTATCGGCAAACAACCAATCCTGTAGTATCGGCAAACAACCAATCCTGTAAAAAAAAGTAGTATCGGCAAACAACCAATCCTGTAGTATCGGCAAACAACCAATCCTGTAGTATCGGCAAACAACCAATCCTGTAGTATCGGCAAACAACCAATCCTGTAGTATCGGCAAACAACCAATCCTGTAGTATCGGCAAACAACCAATCCTGTAGTATCGGCAAACAACCAATCCTGTAGTATCGGCAAACAACCAATCCTGTAGTATCGGCAAACAACCAATCCTGTAGTATCGGCAAACAACCAATCCTGTAGTATCGGCAAACAACCAATCCTGTAGTATCGGCAAACAACCAATCCTGTAGTATCGGCAAACAACCAATCCTGTAGTATCGGCAAACAACCAATCCTGTAGTATCGGCAAACAACCAATCCTGTAGTATCGGCAAACAACCAATCCTGTAGTATCGGCAAAACAACCAATCCTGTAGTATCGGCAAACAACCAATCCTGTAGTATCGGCAAACAACCAATCCTGTAGTATCGGCAAACAACCAATCCTGTAGTATCGGCAAACAACCAATCCTGTAGTATCGGCAAACAACCAATCCTGTAGTATCGGCAAACAACCAATCCTGTAGTATCGGCAAACAACCAATCCTGTAGTATCGGCAAACAACCAATCCTGTAGTATCGGCAAACAACCAATCCTGTAGTATCGGCAAACAACCAATCCTGTAGTATCGGCAAACAACCAATCCTGTAGTATCGGCAAACAACCAATCCTGTAGTATCGGCAAACAACCAATCCTGTAGTATCGGCAAACAACCAATCCTGTAGTATCGGCAAACAACCAATCCTGTAGTATCGGCAAACAACCAATCCTGTAGTATCGGCAAACAACCAATCCTGTAGTATCGGCAAACAACCAATCCTGTAGTATCGGCAAACAACCAATCCTGTAGTATCGGCAAACAACCAATCCTGTAGTATCGGCAAACAACCAATCCTGTAGTATCGGCAAACAACCAATCCTGTAGTATCGGCAAACAACCAATCCTGTAGTATCGGCAAACAACCAATCCTGTAGTATCGGCAAACAACCAATCCTGTAGTATCGGCAAACAACCAATCCTGTAGTATCGGCAAACAACCAATCCTGTAGTATCGGCAAACAACCAATCCTGTAGTATCGGCAAACAACCAATCCTGTAGTATCGGCAAACAACCAATCCTGTAGTATCGGCAAACAACCAATCCTGTAGTATCGGCAAACAACCAATCCTGTAGTATCGGCAAACAACCAATCCTGTAGTATCGGCAAACAACCAATCCTGTAGTATCGGCAAACAACCAATCCTGTAGTATCGGCAAACAACCAATCCTGTAGTATCGGCAAACAACCAATCCTGTAGTATCGGCAAACAACCAATCCTGTAGTATCGGCAAACAACCAATCCTGTAGTATCGGCAAACAACCAATCCTGTAGTATCGGCAAACAACCAATCCTGTAGTATCGGCAAACAACCAATCCTGTAGTATCGGCAAACAACCAATCCTGTAGTATCGGCAAACAACCAATCCTGTAGTATCGGCAAACAACCAATAACAAACAACCAATCCTGTAGTATCGGCAAACAACCAATCCTGTAGTATCGGCAAACAACCAATCCTGTAGTATCGGCAAACAACCAATCCTGTAGTATCGGCAAACAACCAATCCTGTAGTATCGGCAAACAACTAATCCTGTAGTATCGGCAAACAACCAATCCTGGTGCATCGACAAACAACAACAATCAAGCAGTATCAACAGTCAAACAACAACCATCAACGAGTATCAAACAGCAACCATGTGTCATTATGGGCAGTATCGGTGGCCGAGTGGTCTAAGGCGTTGGATTTAGGCTCCAATCTCCTCGGGGGCGCGGGTTCAAATCCCGTCCGATACAATCGACTTTTTGAAGAATGAGAGAGAAGAGAATGGTGCAAGCATGTACATACTTGTGTTTTTTTTTTCTTTCTAAAAATACTGTATAAAAAAATAAATAAAGTCTAAATTTATTTATTTTTTTATACAATATTTTTCCCCCAGTCAGAATTTATTTTTTTTATACAATATTTTTCCCCCAGTCAGAATTTTTTTAATTTATTCATTTTTTTTTTCAGTAAGCAAAGTTTAATGAGAAAGAGACGAGAGAAAAATAAAGAAGTGCTTGATTCAAAAGAATTCGGGTAGTCAAGTTAAAAAATATACGCTGATCTCTGTTGCCTAAGGCACGAGATCAGCTTAGAGCTAAATTATTTTTTACTGAATCTGTCGATAGCAGCCGGGGCCAGGCGAATCAGTAAAAAATGATTTGGCTGTGATCTGTGCGTGACCGCAAAGCTGGAAAGGCAGTAAAAATGACCGCAAAATCAGCGAGAAAGGATTTTGCATCTTTGATTCCTCCGGCCCGGCTGCTATCGAGATTCAGTAAAAAAATGATTGCCTGGTTAGCTGAGGCTTGTGACCCTACGGATCCCAAATTTCGAGATCAGCCAGATTTCTATGGTTTGAGGTTTGCCTTTAGCTTTTTTCCCGGGACACTGGTGCATTCCTACTGGCTAGACTGGGTACCCGGTGTTTATGGTCTGTGAATAGCCTAACGGATCTGGGTGGCCTTGTTGCAATAACATTGATATAGCTAAAAAACCTGCCATAATATGGATATATTTCCAGATTTTTTTAAAATTTCAGCCAAATCAGCCACGCCAGTTAGTAACTGGAGGACGCAGATAGATTGTGAGGAAAAACGGGCCGGGCCGGCTCTGAAAAGCCATGGAGTTTAGGGACTTTCGTGACCATGGCCTCCTGCTTCATACAAACACAGCAACGAAAAACCGTCGATGTTGCATGTACAGAGAAGTACTACTACTACTACTACTACTACTACTACTACTACTACTACTACTACTACTACTACTACTACTACTACTACTACTACTACTACTACTACTGCTACTACTACTACTACTACTACCACTACTACTACTACTACCACTACTACTACTACTACTACTACTACTACTACTACTACTACTACTACTACTACTACTACTACTACTACTACTACTACTACTACTACTACTACTACTACTACTACTACTACTACTACTACTACTACTACTACTACTACTACTACTACTACTACTACTACTACTACTACTACTACTACTACTACTACTACTAGGCCTAGGCCTTCGGTTTAATGAAGTTAACAATTTAACCTCTGGTCTATCCATACAAATCGTTAGCTCAAGAGCTATTGATTTAACTAGATGGTGACCTACGTCTCAAGTTATTAAAGGTAATGAGAAATTATCAAAATATTAAAGTATTAAAATAAAATGACTTAGATTAAAAATATTAAAATAAAATAAAATAATAATAATAATAATAATATAATAATAATAAAATAGTAATAACAATAATAATAAATATATATGGAATTAACAAATATATATATATGTATATATATATTAATATATATATATATATATATATAAATATATATATATATATATATATATATATATATATTAGATTAATCTTTTATGAAGTCAAAGTAAAGTTCTAGTTCAGTGAGGAACGAGAAAAAAAAAAAAAAAAAAAAAAAAAAAAAAAAAAAAAAAAAAAAAAAAAAAAAAAAAAAAAAACGGAAATATATATAATAATATAATATATATATATATGTATATATATGTTGAAAGAGTTATATTCTCACTCAGTACTATATATTATATATATACATAAATATATATAATATATATATTTATATATATATGTTGAAAGTGTTATATTCTCACTCAGTACTATATATAACGGTGGCACTCGCAAAAGCTGGTAGACACGAGGTGACTCCCCAAGGGGGTTTGGCCAACCACACTCCGGCTTAGGATGTGATCAACGCTGAACTTGTCCCACACTCAGGTATCATCTGATGATGAGGTGTCCAACGCCCTCTTTAGGCCCGTAGGCAGTGTCAGGATTCTTGCATCCTTAAGAGATATGCTTTGAGTTCCTTTTTGAATTCTGCTTTGTATGAGATATCTCTTAGGTGCTCTGGCAGCTTATCCCATTGTGCTTGTGCTGCTCTGCTGTATTGACCCGTCGTTGAGTCGTTGTACATGTGTTTCTTTGATGACCGCCTAGTGTTGTAGTTATGAACAGCTGTGATTGGTCGGATATTGTTGTAGTGAAGGGGAAGGAAAGCCTTGAAGGCTGGGTAAATAAGGGAGTGTGCATCCATGCATACGCTGTACTTATACATGTTAAGTATGTTGAGTAAGCGTAGTTTGGCAAAAAGAGGCTTGGTAGGTGTTCTCCATGATTTGAGACATATCAGACGGACTATACGTTTTTGGATGATAATGAGTGGATGTATAATGGTGTTGTAGTCATCAGATCCCCATATAGAGATACCATACATAAGTAGGGGGTATACATGTGCATAGTAAAGTTGGAGGAGGATGTGAGTGGGAAGTAGGCTGTTCACATAACGAAACATTTGGACGAATGGTTGAAGGCGGAATATAATAGATTGTATATGTTCACGGAAGGACAGGTTGCTTTGGATGATTGTACCTAATACTTTTACCTTTCGTTCTTGTTGGAGCCTCTTGCCGTCGATAGTCAAGTCGAGCTGCACCTTCTGTTCGTGCTTGTGGAAGATAGTGTAGGTGGTTTTGGTGGGGTTGGGTACTAGGTTATGTCTGTAGAAATAGTTGACAAGGTTCGTTGTATCAGTTTGTGCTTGCTCTTGGAGTTGTTCTTTATTCTTAGCAGCAATGATAAGTGTGGTGTCATCTGCGTATGCAAAGACTGTCCCGTGTGTTAGTGAAAGTATAATATCATTGATGTATAGAATGAAGAGCGTTGTTGAGAGTGTGCTACCTTGCGGGATCCCATGTGTGATCTTGCGTGGATAAGAACGAGCATATTGGGTAAATACTGTTTGGTATCGTTTTGTGAGGTATGATTTAAAAAAGGTAGTGGTGTTATCGCTAAAATTTATATTATTTCGTAGTTTATGGATCAGTGTTTCATGATCTATAGTGTCATAGGCTTTCGATAGGTCAATAAATAGAGCAAGTACATACCTTCCTGGGCCTTTGAGGTTTTGGATGTGATTTAAGATGGTTTGTGTAGTGATTGTTGTGTTCGAGTGTGGTCGGAAGGCGTATTGAGTTCGGGAGAGGATGTCGTACCTGGTAAGGTGGGCCATCAGTTGCTTGTTGAGTATAGTGTCAAAGACCTTAGCAATAATCTTCTACTACTACTACTACTACTACTACTACTACTACTACTACTACTACTACTACTACTACTACTACTACTACTACTACTACTACTACTACTACTACTACTACTACTACTACTACTACTACTACTACCACTACTACTACTACTACTACTACTACTACTACTACTACTACTACTACTACTACTACTACTACTACTACTTACTACTACTACTACTACTACTACTACTACTACTACTACTACTACTACTACTACTACTACTACTACTACTACTACTACTAGGCCTAGGCCTTCGGTTAATGAAGTTAACAATTTAACCTCTGGTCGATCCATACAAATCGTTAGCTCAAGAGCTATTGATTTAACTAGATGGGGACCTACGTCTCAAGTTATTAAAGATAATGAGAAATTATTAAAAAAATTCAAGTATTACAATAAAATGACTTAGATTAAAAATATTAAAATAAAATAATAATAATAATAATAATAATAATAATAATAAAATAGTAATAACAATAATAATAAGTATATATGGAATTAACAAATATATATATATGTATATATATATAATATATATATATATTATATTAATCTTTTATGAAGTCAAAGTAAAGTTCTAGTTCAGTGAGGAACGAGAAAAAAAAAAAAAAACTGAAATATATATAATAATATAATATAATATAATATAATATAATATAATATATATGTATATATATGTTGAAAGAGTTATATTCTCACTCAGTACTATATATATATACATACATATATATTTATATATATATATATATATGTTGAAAGTGTTATATTCTCACTCAGTACTATATATAACGGTGGCACTCGCAAAAGCTGGTAGACACGAGGTGACTCCCCAAGGGGGTTTGGCCAACCACACTCCGGCTTAGGATGTGATCAACGCTGAACTTGTCCCACACTCAGGTATCATCTGATGATGAGGTGTCCAACGGCCTCTTTAGGCCTGTAGGCAGTGTCAGGATTCTTGCATCCTTAAGAGATATGCTTTGAGTTCCTTTTTGAATTCTGCTTTGTATGAGATATCTCTTAGGTGCTCTGGCAGCTATCCCATTGTGCTTGTGCTGCTCTGCTGTATTGACCCGTCGTTGAGTCGTTGTACATGTGTTTCTTTGATGACCGCCTAGTGTTGTAGTTATGAACAGCTGTGATTGGTCGGACATTGTTGTAGTGAAGGGGAAGGAAAGCCTTGAAGGCTGGCCTACTACTGTACTTACTACTACTACTACTACTACTACTACTACTACTACTACTACTACTACTACTACTACTACTACTACTACTACTACTAGTACTAGTACTACTACTACTACTACTACTACTACTACTACTACTACTACCACCACCACTACTAGTCCTTGGCCTTCGATTTAATGAAGTTAAATTTAACTTCTGGTCATCCATACAAATCGTTAGCTCAAGAGCTATTGATTTAACTAGACGGTGACCTACTTCTCAAATTATTAATAATAATGAAAATTAAATTACTACCACTACTACCACTACTACTACTACTACTACTACTACTACTACTACTACTACTACTACTACTACTACTACTACTACTACTAGGCCTTGGCCTTCGATTTAATGAAGTTAATTTGACTTAACTTCTGGTCATCCATACAAATCGTTAGCTCAAGAGCTATTGATTTAACTAGATGGTGACCTACTTCTCAAATTATTAATAACAACGAAAATTAAATTATTAAAAATATTAAAATAAAATAAAATAAAAATAGATTGAGTATTAAAATAAAATAGATTGAGTATTAAAATAAAATAAAATAAGATAAAATAAAAAAACTACTACTACTACTACTACTACTACTACTACTACTACTACTACTACTACTACTACTACTACTACTACTACTACCACTACTATACTACTACTACTAATACTACTACTACTACTACTACTACTACTACTACTACTACTACTACTACTACTAGGCCTAGGCCTTCGATTTAATGAAGTTAAGAAATTTAACCTCTGGTCATCCATACAAATGTTAGCTCAAGAGCTATTGATTTAACTAGATGGTGACCTACGTCTCAAATTATTAAGAATAATAAAAATTAAATTATTAAAAATATTAAAGTATTAAAAATTAAATAACATAGATTGAAAATATTAAAGTAAAAATAAAAGGGAAGGTTATATATATAATATATATGTATATTTTTGCATATATATGAAGTTAGTAAAAGTATTAAAAAAAAAAAAAAGTACTGTTGTTCCTTGGAACCAGAATTCTTTTGAATTAAGGTCTTCTTTTTCTATCGTCTCTTTCTCATTAAACCTTGCTTACTGGGGGGAAAAGATATGATATATTATATAATATATATATATATAATATATATAATATATGTACATATATATATATATAAAATATATATATATATGTATATATATATGTATATATCTATATATATACGTTGAAAGTGTTATAATCCCATTCAGTTGTATATATAACGGTGGCGCTCACAAAAGCTGGAAGACGCGAAGTGACTCCCCAAGGGGGTTGCTAACCACATTCCGGCTCAGGATGTGATCAACGCTGAACTTCTCCCACACTCAGGTATCATCTGATGATGAGGTGTCCAACGCCCTCTTTAGGCCGCGTAGGCAGTGTCAGGATTGCTGCAGCTGTAATAGATACGCTTTGAGTTCATTTTTGAATTCAGCTTTGTATGAGATGTCTGTTAGATGTCCTGGCAGCTTATCCCATTGTGCTTGTGCGGCTCTGCTGTACTGGCCAGTCTTTGAGTCGTTGTACATGTGTTTCTTTGATGAGTTATGAACAGCTGTAATTGGTCGGATATTGTTGTAGTGGAGGGGTAGGAAAGCCTTGAAGGCTGGGTAAACAAGGGAGTGTGCATCCATGCATACGCTATATTTATACATGTTAAGTATGTTGAGTAGGCGTAGTTTGGCAAAAAATGGTTTGGTAGGTGTTCTCCATGATTTGAGGCAGATCAGACGGACTATACGTTTTTGGATGATAATTAGTGGATGTATAATGGTGTTGTATTCATCAGATCCCCATATAGAGATACCATACATAAGTAGGGGGTACACATGTGCGTAGTAAAGTTGGAGGAGGATATGGGTGGGAAGGTGGCTGTTCACATAACGAAACATTTGGACAAACGGTTGAAGGCGGAACACAATAGATTGTATATGTTCATGGAAGGACAGGTTGCTTTGGATGATTGTACCTAATACTTTTACCTTTCGTTCTTGTTGTCGATAGTCAAGTCGAGTTGCACCTTCTGTTCATGCTTCTGGAAGATAGTGTAGGTGGTTTTGGTGGGGTTGGGTACTAGGTTATGTCTGTGGAAGTACGGGACAAGGTTAGTTGTATCAGTTTGTGCTTGTTCTTGGAGTTGTTCTTTATTCTTGGCAGCAATGATGAGTGTGGTGTCATCTGCATATGCAAAGACTGTCCCGTGTGTTAGTCAGAGTATAATATCGTTGATGTATAGAATGAAGAGCGTTGTTGAGAGTGTGCTACCTTGCGGGATCCCCTGTGTGATCTTGCGTGGGTAGGAACGAGCATATTGGGTAAATACGGTTTGGTATCGTTTTGTGAGGTATGATTTAAAAAAGGTAGTGGTGTTATCGCTAAAATTTATATTATTTCGTAGTTTATGGATGAGTGTTTCATGATCGATGGTGTCATAAGCTTTCGATAGGTCGATAAACAGAGCGAGCACATACCGTCCTGGGCCTTTGAGGTTTTGGATGTGATTTAAGATGGTTTGCGTGGTGATTGTTGTGTTCGAGTGTGGTCGGAATGCGTATTGAGTTC
This sequence comes from Paulinella micropora, assembly GCA_019918135.1. NCBI lineage: Eukaryota > Cercozoa > Imbricatea > Euglyphida > Paulinellidae > Paulinella > Paulinella micropora. The sequence goes on along the minus strand of WBZZ01004332.1, from coordinate 38,431 downwards.
GGGAGAGGATGTCGTACCTTGGTAAGGTGAGTCATCAGTTGCTTGTTGAGTATAGTATCAAAGACCTTAGCGATAATCGGCAGTAGCGAGATAGGTCTGTAGTTCTCAGGCAGCGTTCTATCTTTAGCTTTATATATTTCAACAACTTTAGTTATTTTTAGTGCATCCGGGTATTGGTTATGTTCTATAGCTTTAGTAAAGAGCTTGGTTAATATCGGTGCAATGTATTCTGTAAGGTCTTGCATTATGGCTGGCTTTATTTTGTTTATATCTGCTCTCTCTCTCTCTCTCTCTCTCTCTCTCTCTCTCTCGCTTTCTCTCTCTCTCTCTCTCTCTCTCTCTCTCTCTCTCTCTCACTCTCTCTCTCTCTCTCTCACACACATACAAACACACACAAACACAAACACACACACACACAAACAAACACACACACACACACAAACACACACACTCTACTTTCTCTATACCTATTTTGTATTCTTGTTTCAATGTCTACTTCTGCTTCCCTCTTGTCTTTAGTCTGTCGCCTCGCCAGATGCCAGATAAAAAGTCTGCAGAACTAGCGGATGAGGAGCTGGAGTCTCTCCGCTTAGACTTTGCCTACATCGACCGAAATGGCAACGGTTCGCTTTCGTCCTTCCCACCTTGAATTGATGGATAGATAGATATATAGATAGATAGATAGATAGATAGATAGATAGATAGCTAGATAGATAGATAGATAGATAGATAGATAGATATATAGATAGATAGATAGATAGATAGACAGATACATAGATGCATAGATGAGATATCGACTAATGTCAGAAAAAAGGAGCTTCTGATTTCGTCAACCAAGGAAGTCTGTAAAGTATTGACCCGATGCCCAGCTAAGCCGTGATGTTTGCACGGAAGGGACTGATACAGGCGATACCAAAGCTCCCTAGTACCAGGCGGGCAGGGCTCGTTCCATAAGCGCCCCTTGCAGAACGAGCTCCCACCTCCATTACAGAGGGCCCAGTAAGCAGATGGAGTTTCGAGACTGTTCGACAGTCTAGTATAAACCGACAGAGCACTGTGGGTTTTATTCCGGGCTCAACAAGCGAGAAAGGGCACCCTGAGGGAACAGGATTGTGATTCCCGTCGCTATTTCGGCATGTGACTCATAGGCGTATGGCTAGGCACACATAAGGCACCCCACCAAGATAGATAGATAGATAGATAGATAGATAGATAGATAGATAGATAGATAGATAGATGTATAGATAGATAGATAGATAGATAGATGAGATGTCGCAAAGGAATGTAGTCCTTGCAAAGGAACGCAGTTTCACATCAAACAATAATTTGTGTACTGTGCATGTGTCCGGGATGGGAATCACGGGTAGACTGTGTTCTGGAAAAAGAAGAGGAAGGACGTTGAAGAAAAAGGCAATCTAGGAATGGAGAGTGGGAGGATAAGGAAGAAGAGAAAGAAAAGGAAGCCGTTAGTCCAAGTGTTTTGAGCACCGTAAGCTTGCGCAAACTACAATGATGACATTGTGTAAAGGCCTAAACCCCCGAAGGGACCTAGCCCGGGCTATGCAACACTGGACGGCTATGACGGAATGCAGGATGAGAGATAAGGGGAGGATGAGAGGGCGGATTGGAGTTCTTCTTCAATGTCTTTCCATACGCTTGGTGTTGATGGCAAATCAGGTGCTTTCTTCTTTCGATTGGTTCTTTCGGGGCACTTCTCGGACGAAATGAGAGTATGTCTCGGCGTCAACACTGTGGGTGGAATCCGGGTTGACAATGCCGGGTTGTGACTTATAGTCCGGATGGACGTGCACTTTTGGACTCTTCTTTTCGAGGAGGCTCGAAGGATTTTCGTAAGGGTGGACATGAGCAAAATCTTCTCCAAGGGGTTTGAAGAAAAAGGCAAAATGGAGAGTGGGGTCTTGAGGAGGACAAGGAAGAAGAGAAAGAAAAGGAAGCCGTTCAAGCCGTTAGTCCAAGTGTTTTGAGCACCGTAAGCTTAGATAGATAGATAGATAGATAGATAGATGGATAGATAGATAGATAGATAGGTAGGTAGGTAAGTAGATAGATAGATAGATAGATATGCCACCTTGTAAGTTGTGATACAAACTGTCATTTTAGTCCGAGCATAGGTTGTAACAGAATCAGTTACTCTCATGCCACCAGTTTGGTACATGGGTGATGTAAATAGGTAGCATCTCGGTGGTGGAGTTGCAAGAAGCATTTGAGCAGATGGGGTACGTTTTGTTCTCACCGTTGTTACTGTGAGTGAAATATGAGTGAAGTTCTCCTTTGCTGTTTTCGTAACTGCCATATACTCTCTCTCTCTCTCTCTCTCTCTCTCTCTCTCTCTCTCTCTCTCTCTCTCTCTCTCTCACACACACACACACACACACACACACGTTGTTTCTCGCCTCAGGCATGAAATAAGCGTCGACGAGGTGAAGGATCTCATCAAGAAGGTCTGTTAGTCTAGTTGTTCCTGCTAGATCACATTTCATCCCTGGCAGTACAACTCATGCATGTGTTTGTATGTTTGAATGTATGCATGCATGTTTGTATGTATGCATGTATGTATGTATGTATGTATGTATGTATGTATGTATGCATGTATGTATGTATGCATGTATGTATGTATGTATTATATTGATAATTTTATCAACGTCGCTGTCATTAGGCTGATAAGGACCATAATGGTGCAGTGGAGTTCAATGAGTTTGCAAAGCTAGCAGAGGTTATGGAGAAGCGCTTCTTAGAGGGTAACTCACCCCAGATATATAGCCAGACAGATAGATAAATAATAAAAGACGCTTACACGAGGAAAATTTTCATAAAAATCAAGTATTTTCGTTCAATTTTTACGGAAATGATAAAAAAATTGGGCTGATCTGAGAATAATCCCTGTGTGGCTCGTGCCACCCTTGACAAGAAATATTGCTCTGTGCTGTTTGGGGCTTGTTTCAACCTGGTCATGCACGAGTCACGCTTCAATCGTCACTGGCCGTCCGATCGGATAACAAATACCCTGAATGACCGCCAAACATTCTGCGACTTTATCTCAAAAAAAAGGAGGCACAGTAATTGTTCTGAGTATATATATCTCTCTCCCTTTTTCTTTCTCTTTCGATCTCGACCTTGCGCTCTGGATAAGCCACGTCTGAAATGATTTTCCAAATTTTTATCGGGTGTTGCAGGCTGCGAAACATTTGCCAAGGAAGGACTACTTCCTTGACTCGTGTTCTTTACTGCTGCAAGGAAGGACTACTTCCTTGACTCGTGTTCTTTACTGCTGCTGCTGCTGTGATAGACGTGGTGAAGAACAATGAAAGTCTGCGGAGTGAATACGAGCAGGAGCTCAACGAAGACAAGGTGATCGTTTCTCTCTCTCTCTCTCTCTCTCTCTCTCTCTCTTTCTTTTCTCTCTCTCTCTCTCTATCTTTCTTTCTTTTCTCTCTCTCTCTCTCTCTCTCTCTCTCTCTTTTTTTTTTTTTTTTTTTTTTTTTTTTTTTTTTTTTTTTTTTTTTTTTTGGTGTGTGTGTGTGTGTTGGGGGGGGGGGGGGCGGGGGATTAAGGCACCTATCTCTGGAATGCATCGGTTTTTGAAATAGACATTTCAAATATTGCATGACCAACTCTATATAGAGGGAGTTTTTTTGCTTTTGTTTTGGTGATAGTCGGATAAGGTGAGCGTGACTATGTCTGACGGAATCGTACTGGGCCCTGTTGTGGGCAAAGTGACAGCAGGTAGCCCCTGTCCTCACACTACACGGGAGCATGTACCATCGTGAACATTTTGCTCCATTTAAAAGAAGTTGTGGTCTCCTTTGTATCGAACTTTGATCCCATCATTGTGGCGATATTTGGATGCTAAGTCATACTTTGGAAATCTCAGAACAATGCTTTCAAACGGCGTGTTCAGCGTTTTAGTACCTCGTATATTGATTGAGGAAAAAAAGATTAAAGCTGATGGATTCGCCACTTGGATGTCGACAGTAATAGATCTCACTTTTTCTTGACCTTCTCAGACACGGCGCGCATCATGGTGGAAGTGGGGAAAGATAGCACACTGGTTATCGAATATAAATCAGGTGACCAATCGTTAGCATGCATCACTCCCCGAGTGAAATGATATTGAAAATATGTAAACAATATAACCATATCACTTATTATTGTTATTATTTTATCATTATTATTATTATTATTATTATTATTATTATTATTATTATTATTATCATTATTACTATTATTATTATTATTATGGACACCGTGATAGCCCAGTGGTCAAGTTCTACCATCTGGGCCCTGTCGCCAGTTCGATTCCAGTCGGTGCCACCAGTATTTTCATTTAACATACCGGTCCGTCTGGAAGTGTTGGAACTGCCCTTGCGGGGGAGCCTATCGTCAATTCTTCGTACTCCCCTCACGGGTGAGACGATGGAGGCGCATGTGCAGAAATGCATCAGCCATTGACAGAGAAGCACTATTATTATTATTATTATTATTATTATTATTATTATTATCATTATTATTATTATGATTATTATTATTATTATTATTATTATTATTATTATTATTATTATTATTATTGTTGTTGTTGTTGTTGTTGTTGTCGTTGTTGTTGTTGTTGTTGTTGTTGTTGTTATAATACATTACCTTCTTATTACCATGGCGATGGGGTACATGTACCAAACGAAGCCACTAATATGACAGATTACCAATAAAATCTTTTGCTATTTTTATTTGTGTTTGTGTTTAGAGGATGGGACGTCCAACAAGATGGAGCAAAAAGTGGTGGCTGCCGTTCCTGCTGTGTTCGTCCTTACCGGTCTCGCCTCTGAATAAATGATTCCTTCTTTTATGCCTGCAAAACGTACACACATGCAGATTGATTAATAGATGAAATGATCGGTAGATACCTGGATAGATGGATAGAATGAAACAAAGACAGAAAGGTAGACAGATTCATATAAATTTATGTGGGCAGGTAGGTGGTAGTGGGCAGGTTGTAGGCAGGTTGTAGGTAAGTAGTAGGTGGCAGATAGTTTGAAGACAGGCAGCATGGAGTGCATTATGTAGGCTTTGTCATGTTGGCTCACTTTGCTGATGTTTTCGCGCAGTGCACAGTCTATGCATGATATGCAGCATGGAATTTGCATTTATGCATTATGCATAGCAATCTGCCATCTGTGTGTCGATTTTACATGCATATGACATGCAATATATATGTGTATAAAAATAATTTAGTCATCTTACATTCCATCAAGTTAAACTACAATGTGGTGGTATGCATGTCCATCTTTTCTGCATATTGTGCGTTTGGATGACCTGCAATATGTGAAGGTCTGCAACCGGGAACCAAGTACACGTATGAATTTCAGGACAACAAAGGTCTGAAATGAGAGGTTAGAGGATGTATATATGAATTTGTTGCAATAAAGCCGCCACATTAGCATCATGCTGCCTTTTTGGCTCCTTGGCACTGCTGGATGTGTTACGTTTGTGCATGCATGCTTACGATATGTTCCTGGTTCTTGTGTACCATGAGCCACGACTTCAAGCCCTTCGTCCTTTTTTTTTTTTTTTTTTTTTTTTTTTTTTTTTTTTTTTTTTTTTTTTTTTTTTTTTGGCTCGCTGGAAAGCTTTTGATAAGAGCTTGGAACGAGCTACTGCGTAAGCAATTGGATCAGAATGAGCTGAGAACGAAACATGAAGAAACAGCTTGAGCACTAGGAAATTCTAAGTGTATCTGTGTGTTGTGTGGTAGATCGGAATGGATCCTTTCGTACTTTCGACCCGAAACAAACACAGTTCCAAGTGATAGCAGCCAGTTGTGACAAGGTCACTCTTGGCAAACAGAGCAATCGCATTTGCGCCTGCGAAATGCAGAAACAAAACAGATAACGATGTTGTGATATTTCATCTCAGTCCCCTTTATGTGTGTGCCCTAGCTAGCCAACTCTCGCTTTTGTTGGGGGGACAAGCTATGTACGTATGTATGTATGTATGCATGTTTGTGTTGTGCGTACGCGCGGCAGGGTCGCAAAGCGCGTGGTAAGGCTAACTTGTACGAGAAGCTCTACAACGAGTACATCAAGGCCGATCGCGTCGATCTCTTCGTCAGACACGGAGACCAGGTACAGACAGACATACATACATAGACATACCTAGATTTCATTCCTATCTGTCGAAATAAGTATCGGATAAACAAAAGATTGCGGGAAAAAAATTGCCTTTCTTCGAGTTTCCATCCTTGTCCTTGGAAACGTTTCCTGCCTGTGTATGCAACAAGAACGTGACACATTGTCAAGCATATTGAAATGGTTCATGTGCTGGTTTAGCGGCAAAATATTCTGGCACATCGACGTCTCCAACATTTTAATCCAAAAATTTGTCAGTGAACGTTCCTTTAAATTAGGTGTATGCAGACAGCGCGTTCGCGCAAGGTGAAAAAATATTGCTTGACGAATCTATTCCGGAAAAAGACAAGGTCTGTTTCGCTTGTGTCTTTTTTTTCTTTTTTTTTTTGTTTCGCTTGTCTTTTTTTTTTTTTTATTACTATTTACTACCATCTACTCTGGCAGTGTGCGAAACATTTTTGTTGTACACGGTTATGACCTTTTTTTTTTTTTTTTTTTTTTTTTTTTCTTGTTTGTTTGTTTGTTTGTTTGTTGAACAACACCTTTTAAACCTGAATACATGCATGCATACATGCATACATAGATACATTACATACATACCACGTCATCCTTTTCGTCAGTAAAATTTTATGCTGTGGCTATTTGAGGCTAGTGCTTACTTTCATCATCAAGTTGCTTTCTGCTTTGCTGTGATAAAAATTCCTGGATTCCAATCCTCGTCTCGTCCCTTGTTGCCTTTCCTGCTAGGATGATGCGATTCTTAAGTGCTACAAGGACATATACCGAGCCACTTGGAACGAACCGGATGTGCGGCTGGTAAAACTCTCCATTTTTACGATCGACTTACTTCATTTCGTCTTTACATACAATACAGACATACATAAATTGTCTAGGTGCATGCCAACGTACAGTGTCTGATGCTGTGGGACGATCATGAACTTAGGTGAGATGAGAGAGTGAAAGGAGAATGAGGGGGCGGGGCTGAGCAGGATGATAACACATATTTTCTCCATATTGTCTTTGTGTGCTAGAAACGATTGGGGGTCCTTCAAACAAGTAAGTTGCATATGCAAAATTTTGTGTGCGTTTGCTTGCGAGCTATTTGCACCAAGTTTGGCTTGAATTTAGAATTATGGTCGAACAAGTATGTGCATCTGTAGAAGTAGTAGTTGTAGTAGAAGTAGTAGTAGTAGTAGTAGTAGTAGTAGTAGTAGTAGTAGTAGTAGTAGTAGTAGTAGTAGTAGTAATAGTAGTAGTAGTAGTAGTAGTAGTAATAGTAGTAATAGTAGTAGTAGTAGTAGTAGTATTAGTAGTAGTAGTAGTAGTAGTAATAGTACTAGTAATAGTACTAGTACTAGTACTAGTAGTAATAATAATAATAATAATAATAGTAGTAGTAGTAGTAGTAGTAGTAGTAGTAGTAGTAGTAGTAGTAGTAGTAGTAGTAGTAGTAGTAGTAGTTATGATAATTAGTTATTAGGACATACATACATACATACATACGCACGTACGTACGTACATACGTAGGATACGGACTCGAATTCCACCGACTTCCGAATCTGCACTCAGGTCTCGATTGTGTCTGTGCTTTTGTATATTGTTAGTTGTTTGGGAATGAGGTCACACCGCCAACATTTGAATGAGAGACACGTGTTAATAAACGACCACCACATATTTTCTACACAGGCAAATTCCGTAATAATTGTGTTCATTAACAGACACGATAGAGGAAAGAAGATTACAGGAGCGATGACATATGATTCTATATGTACTTTTCTAAAATCACCGCGGTTGGTGCTTTCGTGCGACTGTACGCATGCATGTATGTATGCATGTATGCATGTACGTATGCATGTCGCTCAATCTTGCTGTGTGCGCAGGCGCGCAAGGCTTATTGGCAGTACCAGAGACAGCTGTGGGATGACATTGGTCCCTTGTCCAGTGAGCGGGCCAAAGGTCAGAGTTGACAATGTCTGAGTGTATGTATGTATGTATGTATGTATGTATGTATGTATGTATGTATGTATTGGTCATTTGTCCCATGAGAAGGCTAAAGGTGGGCCAACTCAGATTTGAGAATGTATGTACGTATGTATGTATGTATGTACATTCGCAAGCGTGTGTTTCTGGCGTGTATGCGGGAAAATGCCACATCGGGCTCGCTTCCTTGCACTTGGTTTAAGAAAAGTCGCTTTAATGTGAGAAGTTCGTAGTTCTGAATGACAAGGAACGACGATTTCAAGCGTTTCGACACTTACTTCAAGCGTTTCGTTCTCAGTCAATCCTTGCATCCAGAACCTGTACTATGGCTCACTAGAAGCTCTTGATGAGATCTTTCAAACGAGCTACTACACAAGCCAGAATACGCAATATTGAAGGAGAACGATACGCTGGAAGTCATTGTTCATTGTACTTAAGAGCTAGGACATTCTGATGAGATTCTTAAGTACATTCTGATGAGAAAACAAAAGCTTATCTATATCCATATCTGAATTTATATCAAAATCTATGTCGAATATACGTGTTTCAAAACTCTGGTGTTGATTGCGTACAGAACGACGGGCAGAGGCGCCCGAGTACTTGAACCGTGACCCCGTTCAGATGCTCGAGGTATCTTAAATTGTATACATAGATGAAGTAGTAGTAGTGGTAGTAGTGGGTAGTAGTAGTAGTAGTAGTAGTAGTAGTAGTAGTAGTAGTAGTAGTAGTAGTAGTAGTAGTAGTGGTAGTGGCGGTGGGTAGTAGTAGCAGTAGTAGTAGTAGTAGTAGTAGTAGTAGTAGTAGTAGTAGTAGTAGTAGTAGTAGTAGTAGTAGTAGTAGCGGTAGCAAGGGTAGTAGTACTAGTAGTAGTAGTAGTAGTAGTAGTAGTAGTAGAAGTAGAAGTAGTAGTAGTAGTAGTAGTAGTAGTAGTAGTAGTAGTAGTAGTAGTAGTAGTAGTAGTAGTAGTATAGCTTATTGTTTCCAGGAAATATGATTTCAATGCTGGCAGTTTGCCTGTCTTTCCAGTTGTTGTTGTTGTTGTTGTTGTTGTTGTTGTTGTTTTCTGCCACCCTTTACCTGTTTCTGCACGCTCTTGAGCTGTCCATCAATCCAAGTTTTCTGTTCTTTGTTTCACCCGATCAGGTTACAGTGGTGGGTGCCAAGGATTTGAAGATATCAGACGGAACCTCTTCGGTATTTCTGCTTGTGATTTTTTCGCGAACGAAGTACAATAAGCAATGACTACAGAATTTGTTCTCAGTCAATGCTTGCATCCAGAGCTTGCACCATGAAAGTGACTCGGTTTGGCAGGATCCGTTCGTGGAATGCATGGTGATCGGTCCTGGTGGTAAACAACTTCAAAAACCGTAAGCTTTTTCGTCCTTGTTGTCTTGAATCTCATCGAGTCATCTGTGGCAGAGTGAGGTCAAAAGTTGTGAAAAATGATCATAAGGCGCCTATGTTTGACTTCAAAGCCTATTCAAGCGTTCCTCAACAGTCCGGTTGCTGCGGTGGTCGAGGTTCCTCACTGCCACTTTCTTAAACTCTGAATCGCTTCAGGCTACTATAGCTAGTGGCACTGTCACCAATCACTCACAAAAGTTATTTTTCCTACAAAGAAATGTTTTCGTTTTGACTGCTCAGGGCTTGTGCAACTAAATACGATGCATATGCGTGTGTGTTTACTCATACATTGTCGGACACATGGAATGTTTACAGGTACCTTCGCTGCGCCCCTGAGCCAGGGAGATCTCAAGCAAGCAGAAAAAGTCCGGTAACTAAGATTGTCAACCAGTATGGGAAGGTTGCGTCTTTCAGGCTCGGCTTTTGGCCTTTTTCTAACCCGAGTCGACTGCAGAGTACTTGTGAAATCCTCTGCGAAGTTCATAGTCCTTAAGTACAATCAGCACTGACTTCAAACGCTTCGTTCCTAACCAGTTCTGATTTTTGTGGCTGTGTAGTGGCTCGTTTGAAAGCTCTCATCAGGAGCTTTCTAATGAGCAATCATGCAGCTTGTGTGGATGCAAATACTGGCTGAGATCGAAGCGTCTGAAGTCATTGTTCCTTGTACTTAAGAACTAGGAACTTCTCCGAGTTTCACAAAAATGCTTACCTAGTAGTGCGAAAGTTACCCAAATGAGGGTGATTCTGTTTTTGCAAAACTGGGGCTTGAATCGATGAGAGAATCTGCTTGGTGCATGTATAGGTTACGTGTGTATGACAAGGATCATATGTCCAAGAATGACTTCCTCGGAGAGGTTCAGATATTGCACAAACAAATTTCATTCGTGTGTACGTATGCATTTACTTTCCACATTCATGAGTGTTTGATGATTGAGTTTCAATTAAGTTTCTGTGGATAAAACAGTGGTAATGACCTTGAAATCGATGACATTTTTGCATTAGGTTTGTATTCCACTGCGTATGGGGAGCCTATTGAAGGTACGCAATTTATCATTCTGTACTTTTAGTCTGAACCCTGTGACCATTCTTGGATGGTTATGGGTAGCCATCCCTCCTTTGCTTAGCAAATGACATAACTATTATTAATTATTATTATTATTATTATTATTATTATTGTTGTTGTTGTTGTTGTTGTCGTTGTTGTTGTTCTTGTTCTTGTTGTTGTTGTTGTTATAATCATTTTTGTCTTTGTCTTTGTTTTTATGCTAGGATGGCATGAACGATCTGAGTTTGACTCTCCTGGAGAGCGAGGAGGACCAAGTCAACACCGGTCTCTCTTTCCCTTGCCTCTCTTTCTCTCTTCTTCAATAGATGTGTCGGGGGTGACGGGGTTGTGGCGTTGGAAATACGCTGCCACCCCACACACAGGTAGCACAACAAAATAAAATTAAAATAATAATAATAATAATAATAGTGCTTCTCTGTCAATGGCTGATGCAAATCTGCACATGCGCCTCCATCGTCTCACCCGTGAGGGGAGTACGAAGAATTGACGATAGGCTCTAATGACGCCCCCGCAAGGGCAGTTCCAACACTTCCAGACGGACCGGTATGTTCAATGAAAATACTGGTGGCACCGACGGGAATCGAACTGGCGACAGGGCCCAGATGGTAGAACTTGACCACTGGGCTATCACGGTGTCCATAATAATAATAATAATAATAATAATAATAATAATAATAATAATAATAATAATAATAATAATAATAATAATAATAATAATAATAATAATAAAATAATAATAAAATAATAATAAAATAATAATAATAAAAAAAAGACCAAGGGCCAAAAACAACTAGCAAGTTGCTCCTTTGCTTACTTGCTCGCTCTGATTTCCCCTTTCTTTCCAGTCTGCCACCTTTTTTTTTTTGTGGATGTATAGTCGCTGTTAGCGTGTTTGGTAACCTTTTGCTGCCTGTGTTCTTGTGTGCGAAGGGAGAAGGCCTCCGACGGGGACTATACAGGTGCAAGTGCGAGTGGTCTTTCACTTTCAATAGTAGTAATAGTAGTAGTAGTAGTAGTAGTAGTAGTAGTAGTAGTAGTAGTAGTAGTAGTAGTAGTAGTATTAGTAGTAATAATAATAATAATAATAATAATAATAATAATAATAATAATAATAATGATAATATAATAATAATAATAATAGTAGTAGTAGTAATCATATGCTGGCCCACCTTCGAGCACAAATCCCACTGAGAAAAAATCCAAGAGATATTTCCCAATTTTTCGCTCACCGAGGGCCAAAAGATGACTGCGCTGGCATGATGTCATATGTCAGAGTGCCCTGTTTCTATCTTTATTTGCCATCGATGTGTAATCTGTCCATCTACTTTTATGAGTCACGATAGACAGATTGAAAGTCTGAGCCCATGAACGGTTGTTCCATAAAGACGAGCTCATAACGAGAAACGGTTAGTTTTTAAACACAAGGAATCTTTCTCGCGCTTATTCCCAGCCAGTATTAGAAGCTCTCGATCAAAGAATTCAAACGAGCCGATGCACAAACCAGAACAAGCAATATTGGCGCAGTACGATAAGCTGCAAATAATTGCTTCTTGTACTTAAGAACTAGGACCTTCTAATGAAGTGCAATTTTTGTCTCAGACTCTAGGTGCGTTTGATGAGAAGAAAGCAGAAGATCGGAGTTTGGAGAGCGAGTGCTCGTTCCATTGCTGGGGAAGTTTTGGTATGTCGCACGTATGTATGCATGTATGTATGTATGTATGCAGTAAGTTCATGGATGTCGGACAACTCCACTAGTGTGTTTGTGTGTGTGTGTGTGTTTGTTGACTAGGAGTGATGATGATTGACGGAAGAGGTTGTCGGTCCTTCTCAGCGCAGTCAGGGGATCCTAACCCTTTCATCGGTTTATACACATGCATACACATATACATATACATATACATATACATATACATATACATATACATATACATATACATATGCATGTACATATACATATGCATGTACATATACATATACTTCTAGCTTTTAAAGAGCGATCCCAGCGTGAAAAGGTAACTTTAGAATGGTCACGTGATTTGCCAGGTTCTCAGCAGTGGCACCAGCTGAAAAAGGCCATATCCCCTGCAGGCGTCTTCAAAGATGTACGCATACATACATACATGCATGCATAGATACTTACATGCATCCGTACATACATACATGCATGGTACCCAGAACTCCTTGTCACACGCTTCATTATCTGATTATTGTTTTCCTTTGGCTCAAATTCCTTTGCTTTGCTCTTTAGATGTATTAGATGTGTTTTCGAGGAAGGTTTGTGAACAGTTTGCAAGCATATTCTGTCCCAAGGAAAATGACTTATGACAAGGGTTGCCGAGTCTTGCCCCCTCAGCACAAATTTTGCTAGGGTTATTTAAAGGATTGAGAAGGATTTTTTATGCTATTGTGGTGTATAGGTGAAGACATTGACAGTTGTGCACTCAATGCCGGTGGTGTTGATGAGCACCAGCGCAAGCAGCAAAGTCTCGCTTCCCTATCCGACAGACCTCACCACCAACCCACCGCTACTGTTACTAATACGAATGCTTATATGCTTGTCATGGCCTTTTATTCCTATGACTTACCATAGCTGTTATTACTGTAACTGATGCTACTACTACTACTACTACTACTACTACTACTACTACTACTACTACTACTACCATTACAGGTTCTACTTTTACTATTAGTACTACTGCTGCTATTTGTTCCTGTAGGTAGGATCTATCCCACCCCAGCTCGACAAGATGGGTAAATTGACTGCAACACATACATGCATGCATACATACATACATACATACATACATACCTGGGGCGAAGGGACAGGCGACCGGGCAGTTCATACACACGCATACATGCATACATACCTATATATGTGCGAAAGGGAATCCATAGCCTGCCACACAAGATTCAGTGTCAGTCACAGATAAATAGAAAGACGTAGTCACCAAAAATTTGTCTTGTCGAGTATGTTTGTTTGTATAGGTATATATCATATTATATGTGTTTGTTGTGCATACAGGTTTCGGTCTTCATCCTTTTGAGCAAGTCAGATACCTAAAGGTCGAACTTGTGAATTCATTGTAATTGTATTGTAATTGTATTGTCTTATCTTGTCTTTTTTTACAGATAATAGGTGTATGCAACAGCAATCATGACGACTACCTCATAATGAACATCCCTAAACATTCTCGATAGCCAATATATTTTGTTGCAAGTTCAAGCATACACATATGTAGCCGGATGAAACTCTATTCAAACTAGGATTCTCTGAGATGTTCCTACTCACATTTAGTAAGCAACAAGTTCAACCGCTTCGTGCAAAGTCATCTAACAAAACTGTGCAGACTTTGGACGACTGGGCGCAGTCAGCGCCTGACCGCAAATTCATCTTGGTGGGCGGAGATATGCACTTCGCAGTCGAATCGGTACCTTTATCCTTTTCTAATTTATCTACCTATCATTCTATCGATTGGTCGATCTGTTGATTTGTTTGTCTATCTATTTACACCTCGATCTATCTCGATGTATCTATCGCTCCATCTTCTGTCCCTCTCTATCAATTTATCTATCTAGCTATCTATCTTGTCTCTATGTATTTCTGTCTGAGCTGTCTGTGTATCTATCTATGGATTTGTTGGTCATACGTGTTTTGCTGCGGCCTGTCTTCAGGATATCAACGAGTTCAATCTGGGGGCCATAAGTTCATCATCCTTCAGGGAAAGCTTACGTGACTTTTCATCAAGGAAAGGCATCAAAGGTTACGTACATATATACGTGCATGCATACACATCATAATTGATATGTTTCTGTATGTATGTATGTATGTATGTATGTGTATGTATGTATTTTTCTACATATGGTGACAGAGATGTCTTACTATGACTGAATAAATAAGAGACTGCCTCGAAACAAATTTACAGAAAATCAAAACTTTACTTCGTTTGTATTTTTTTCAAAGCCAAGTTGGTTTTGTTGTTGTTGTTGTGGTGTATTACTGCTCTCTTACTAGCTTCCGACGGCAGGCTTATATGTCAGCAGCTCATTCTATCGGTACATCATCCGCACCATCTACTGTCCCACTATTTTATGTCTCATCTCCTGCCTCACTTGCCCCGGTACTGACCGTATGCTCCTGCGCTCACCCTGAGTGTTGGCCTTATGCGTCATGATGGAGGTTGCGGATGATGGATGGATGTTGTCATGCATGTACCACGAAAACCTCCCCAGGCGATCAGTAACAAGATGCCGCCCAAGGTCCCTTCTTTCTTTCTTATCTTTCTACACCTTGTTTGCATTCCACCTGAAGTAGATCTTGAATGATTTTTTTAGAAAGTAACAATGCGCACGCATCATGACTTACGTCACCATCTCCGTGTGCATACATATATATACATACATACATATCCACGTCCATGCTGAAATTATTTGCGCAAATCAATTGATTTTTTAATGCCCTCTGTTGTAGTAAGTGTTTAAAATGTTTTGTTTCCGATCCGAACATATCTAGCACTGTTTTTTTGTCAAGTATGTATTTGAGGTTGTATGTTTTGTTCTCTTGGTCTTCGTTCTCTTCTCCTTCTCTCTCCCCCTCTCTGTAGATATGTATAAATATAACATACAAACATGTGCAAATATAAATATGTGTACTTATTACATTTTCTTTCTCCCTGACTTTGCGAAGGGGGGGGGGGGGGGGGGGGGAGGACCTCAGACGCTTTCTACTTTTTTATATACATACATACATGCATGTGGATGTGCAGATTGTGTATTTGATGCTGCGAAAGTTCATGAAAGGTCAGTACACAATTCACGCATGCATTGATGCCCAGAAATTATGGGAAACATAAAAGATGGATGTTATGTCTATATGTATGTATGTATGTATGCATGTATTTATGTATTTATGTTTGCGTGCCTGTATGAATTACATGCATGCATGCATGTATGTATGTATGTATGTATGTATGTATGTATATCTGTATGTATGTATGTATGCCCTCATATTGCGTGTGTGAAAAGTAAATTTTTTGAAGTAGATGAGAATCTTCATATGCGACAGAACAAAGAATATTCAGTAGATATTTAAGCTAGTTACCTATCTATCTATCTATCTATCTATCTATCTATCTATCTATCTATCTATCTATCTATCTATCTATCTATCCCCGGGGGGATGCAGAGGGCCAGCTGCGCAGTGCTCCGGCCTAAAACCAAACCCCCTATAATGACGATTTTGTGTCCGCCGTTAATCGCGCGCAGCGCAAGGGCTAAACAGGCAACCAACTCCTGACCATGGCTGATGAAGTCGGGGCGTGATGCAAAGGGTTGATGAAGTCGGGGTTGTAGAAGGTAACTCACAACGAGCGTGAACTCCTGAAACCTCGGCTTGTTTGTGGCATCATCTCCTTAGGGCACACGCTCCTGGGGAGTGTTCTAGTGTTGTCCCGTATAGTTCAAAAGGGCTCGGCTACCTTTCGGCTTGAACTGGGCACAGACACCAACCACAGCGAGACAGTGGTTGGTGTGCAGCTTGGCCGGTGCTGAAAGTTCTTGTCGGGGGTAGTATAGGAGGCAATGGCTTTTCAAGCTAAGCCACGCCCATAGATTAAACATATTAAACATATCTATCTATCTATATCTATCTATCTATCTATCTATCTATCTATCTATCTATCTATCTATCTCTATCTATCTATCTATCTATCTGTCTGTCTATTGACCTGCACCACCGAAACGCAACTGTTCTGCGAGCATGACCTGTCTATCTATCTCACAATCTATCTATCTACTTGCACTACTTTTACAGGTCACGGGATCCTTGGGATTTCCAAAGCCAGGCAGAAGTATTCCTTTTTCCACAAGAAATACTACTATGAACGCAATTTCGGTCTCTCTCTCTCTCTCTCTATCTATCTATCTATCTCTCTCTCTTTCTCGTAATCGATATGGTTTATCCCGTAGTACTATGGTTCCCCCATCTATATACATACATACATACATACTACATACATATGCATACATACATTCGTGATGGAGGCTCGAGCCTGATCTTACTGACGACATGCAAGTGGCAAAATCAACCAACTTTGAATTCGTTTTTCTCGATCGATAGTTGAGGTATAAAAACGCTGAGCACACCATTTGACAGCTCGTGTCCTTCGCTTTCCAACGATAGCTTCAAAATTGTCGTAAGTATCATTCTTGAGGGATGAAAGTGAGACCCAAAGATGGACGATTTGCCACTTGAATGTCGCCAATAATATCAAGACGAGCGGTCGTGGTCTGACGCACTATGATCACATTTTCCGTAAACGAGAATGTCGCAAAAAGATTACCGGGGACGTTGAAGTTTTTATTTTATCGTCAGAGAACAAAATAAGCGTCCGCAAAACCAGGGAAATCTTCGCATGCTGATTCAAAATCTGACGGTAAGATTAGAACTTGCACGTTCCCGGTTATACCATCATATATGGAATAGAAGGAAGGTTTGAGTCAGACAGCGAGGTGGAGTGGAGATGTTAATATGTTTTAGACGTGATCATCGTCATATGCGAAACGAGAAAGAGTTGAAAATGAAAATGTATGTGTGCAGGAGTCATCACCATGTCGAGTGACGGTGAAATTACACCCCAGATAGTGGTCGCCAAAACTGACGCCACTGACTCCCCCACCAAGGATAGATCCGAATCTCTCGTTGCGAGTTGACAACAGTCTGAGAGGTGTGCTAGTTCTCAAAGACACGGAACTTGAGAATGACTTCAAGAGCTTCGTTCCAGCGAAATCTGGTCCTCGTGGCCTTTAAAGTAGCCCATTTGAAAGCTCGTGTCAAAAGCATTCTGACGAGCCACGATACAGGTTTCGGGCGCAAGAGTGACCACTGAAATCGCTTCAAACAAGCCATGACACAGGTTTTAGATACAAGTTGAAAATGGATCCAAACGAAGCAAGGAAAGTCAGATGCCGGATGGTTTAGTGTGCAGCCGAGGACATTCAAGTGTCAAAGTCAACCATGAGATTCAAATTAACAACCACAATTCAAAATACTGCAATTTAACGGTAATATTTCGCGAAAATTGTATTGATTTTGCGGACGGGTATAGCTGTTAATTGAGCTAATTTGAATTCTGGTTGTTAATTTGAATCTGATTGTTGACTTTGACACTTGAATGTCCTCGTGTGTACTTAAAGAACTAACATTTTTTTTTTTTTTTTTTTTCTGTCTGCCACCGTGAAAACTTCCAGTTAAATATTATTGAAATTTGTCACCGGCCCAGCCACATACAGTACCATACTGTGATACGAAGCTGGCAACAGTTATTAAGAGAATTATTCCTGACAGTTTTCTTTTTCACTCAACGACTCAGTTTTATTATAATATATAATAACTGATATCGCTAGCGACATTCAAGTGTCAACAAAGAATGATTTTTTCGATTTTGTCACTTTTTCGATTTTGGGTCACTTTTTCGTTTCTATATAAAAATTTTTTAATTTTCAAATTTAACGGTAACATTTCGCTAAATTTACGTCATTTTTGCGGACGCATATAGCCGTTAATTTCAAAATTTCAAAATTTTGATACAAAAACGAAAAAGTGACCCAAAACAGAAAAAGTGACACAAAACCGAAAAACCAATTTCCTTTTAGCACTTGAATATCGCTAGCAGTATCAACTTAACCCTTAACCGGGCGAGCGCCACAAATGTGGATCATTGCCACAAATGTGCCAGTGCTTTTCAGATTGAATTATAAATTTTATATCATTGTATCATAGTAAAATCCACAAATGTGGTTTTGATCAGTGTCCACAAATGTGGCTTTGATCCACAAATGTGGATGAT
>WBZZ01004332.1:7500-12500 GCA_019918135.1 Paulinella micropora | reverse complement strand
CTCGAAACCCGTCACCACCCCTAGATCGCGGAATGTAAATACCCCTTTGATCCCACGTGGTGTATGTCTTATAAAAAACAACACAACGACATGGCCTCGGAACCAACACAACAACATAGCCTCGGAACCCACATCGACATAGCCTCGGAACCCACACAACAACAGAGCCTCGGAACCAACACAACAACATAGCCTCGGAACCAACACAACAACATAGCCTCGGAGCCAACACAACGACATAGCCTCGAAACCAGTGGGAAGAGGCCCAACCACCTCCTCTTCCCGTGGGGTGCCATACTGTGCATCCCTCCATAATAATAATAATAATAATGAAAATAATAGTGCTTCTCTGTCAATGGCTGATGCATTTCTGCACATGCGCCTCCATCGTCTCACCCGTGAGGGGAGTACGAAGAATTGACGATAGGCTCTAATGACACCCCCGCAAGGGCAGTTCCAACACTTCCAGACGGACCGGTATGTTCAATGAAAATACTGGTGGCACCGACGGGAATCGAACTGGCGACAGGGCCCAGATGGTAGAACTTGACCACTGGGCTATCACGGTGTCCATAATAATAATAATAATAATAATAATAATAATAATAATAATAATAATAATAATAATAATAATAATAATAATAGTGCTTCTCTGTCAATGGCTGATGCAAATCTGCACATGCGCCTCCATCGTCTCACCCGTGAGGGGAGTACGAAGAATTGACGATAGGCTCTAATGACACCCCGCACGGGCAGTTCCAACACTTCCAGACGGACCGGTATGTTCAATGAAAATAATGGTGGCACCGACGGGAATCGAACTGGCGACAGGGCCCAGATGGTAGAACTTGACCACTGGGCTATCACGGTGTCCAAATGATAATAATAATAATAATAATAATAATAATAATAATAATAATAATAATAATAATAATAATAATAATAATAATAGTGCTTCTCTGTCAATGGCTGATGCAAATCTGCACATGCGCCTCCATCGTCTCACCCGTGAGGGGAGTACGAAGAATTGACGATGGGCTCTAATGACACCCCCGCACGGGCAGTTCCAACACTTCCAGACGGACCAATATGTTCAATGAAAATATTGGTGGCACCGACGGGAATCGAACTGGCGACAGGGCCCAGATGGTATAACTTGACCACTGGGCTATCACGGTGTCCAATAATAATAATAATAATAATAATAATAATAATAATAATAATAATAATAATAATAGTGCTTCTCTGTCAATGGCTGATGCATTTCTGCACATGCGCCTCCATCGTCTCACCCGTGAGGGGAGTACGAAGAATTGACGATAAGCTCTAATGACACCCCCGCAAGGGCAGTTCCAACACTTCCAGACGGGCCGGTATGTTCAATGAAAATACTGGTCCAGAAATAGACCGGTATGCTCAATGAAAATACTGGTGGCACCGACGGGAATCGAACTGGCGACAGGGCCCAGATGAATAATAATAATAATAATAATAATAATAATAATAATAATAGTAATAATGATAATAATAACAATGATAATAATAATAATAATAATAATAATAATAATAGTGCTTCTCTGTCAATGGCTGATGCAAATCTGCACATGCGCCTCCATCGTCTCACCCGTGAGGGGAGTACGAAGAATTGACGATAGGCTCTAATGACACCCCCGCAAGGGCAGTTCCAACACTTCCAGACGGACCGGTATGTTCAATGAAAATACTGGTGGCACCGACGGGAATCGAACTGGCGACAGGGCCCAGATGGTAGAACTTGACCACTGGGCTATCACGGTGTCCATAATAATAATAATAATAATAATAATAATAATAATAATAATAATAATAATAATAATAATAATAATAATAATAATAGTGCTTCTCGGTCAATGGCTGATGCATTTCTGCACATGCGCCTCCATCGTCTCACCCGTGAGGGGGGTACGAAGAATTGACGATAGGCTCTAATGACACCCCCGCACGGGCAGTTCCAACACTTCCAGACGGACCGGTATGTTCAATGAAAATACTGGTGGCACCGACGGGAATCGAACTGGCGACAGGGCCCAGATGGTAGAACTTGACCACTGGGCTATCACGGTGTCCATAATAATAATAATAATAATAATAATAGTGCTTCTCTGTCAATTGCTGATGCAAATCTGCACATGCGCCTCCATCGTCTCACCCGTGAGGGGAGTACGAAGAATTGACGATAGGCTCTAATGACACCCCCGCAAGGGCAGTTCCAACACTTCCAGACGGACCGGTATGTTCAATGAAAATACTGGTGGCACCGACGGGAATCGAACTGGCGACAGGGCCCAATAATAATAATAATAATAATAATAATAATAATAATAATAATAATAATAATAATAATAATAATAGTGTATCTCCTGCCAATTGCTGAGCCAAAAGGCCATGTGCATCCAGTCCTCCATTCCATAAGGAAAGTCTCCACACCAATCGGTGGAATAAAGGAAGTGACGGCATAGAACATTACTCTAGGAGCTTTATACCAATCAGCCCATGGAAAGGACCGATGGCCTATGTACTCCCTAATAATAATAATAATAATAATAATAATAATAATAATAATAATAATAATAATAATAATAATAATAATAATATACTTCCTCTAAGGCATACTGATGCAGCTGATGGCACGATCCGTTTCCGGACATGAGCCTCCATGCCCTTGTTCGAGGTGCTCCATCCCCACCTAGTCAGTCTCTCGACTGATTATAGGGGCCACCGATGGAGCTCCTGAGGGCAAGACTACACTAAGCCGAGGTTATTCCAATAATAATAATAATAATAATAATAATAATAATAATAATAATAATAATAATAATAATAATAATAATAATAATATAATAGTGCTTCTCAGTCAATGGCGAATGCATTTCTGCACATGTGCCTCCATCGTCTCACCCGCGAGGAGAGTACGAAGATTTGACGATAGGCTCTACTGACAGCCCCGCAAGGCAGCTCCAAGCCTTCCAGACAGACCAATACTTTCAAAGAAAATATCCTTTGAAAATACTGGCACCGACGGGAATCGAACTGGCGATAGGTCCCAGATGGTAGACCTTAACCACTGGGCTATCGCGGTGTCCATAATAATAATAATAATAATAATAATAATAATAATAATAATAATAATAATAATAATAATAATAATAATAATGATAATGATATACCTGCGCCAGCAGCAATGTTCGCAGGCAAGTAGTATAAGATTTCTCCATCTGTGATTTCTTCTTCTCCGTGCTCTCCCTCGTATTCTTCTTCTTTTTCTTCTTCCTCTTTTTCGTCCCAGAACTCGTACGAATCCGCGCTGGCGAGGTAATACCTAAAGCATGTCATGTCGCATGTCTACTAAGGATATGTAAAGCAAGTCATGTCTCATGTCTACTGAGGAGTTCGAGACAATGTTCCCCTACGTCCCCTTCCCAGGTAGATTTCATATTGCGCTAGATACAATATTATTGAGCTTAGTAACATAACAAAGTTTTTTTTTTTTTTTTTTCTTCCAATTATTACGTGTAATATGTTTTCATATTACACACAATATATTATCTACCAGTGTGCAGGGATAGCTGTGCCGTTTCGAACAACAACACGCACAACCCCCCGTCTCAACAGCCCGTGTGAGGGGGATTCTGGACTATAGCCGTGGAACAAGTCCGCGGCGAAAAGTTTATCGGATACATCGGACAGGGCCCAGCAGAGCAATTTCCCGTCCACAGAGTCCGCCGGGTGGCCGGTGGGGGTGGCAAGAAACGGCCGCGCGCTATCCCCACTCTCCACGTCCACTGTGCCGTCCCAATACATGTCCAGTCGCGCGCCGTAAACACGTGCCTCGGGCACTGCCGCCGTGTCCCACACTAGTTCAGCCTCGCTGCTGCCACCACCCCCGGGGAGGAAAAAGCCGATGGTTTCGTGACCATGCTGGGGATTTCCCGGGAAATGGGCAAAAGTGGCAGTATGCTGCTGACCGGACAATGTGGATAATTGCTGGGGGACTAGGTCGAGGTCGAGCTCTGCCCCGGTAAGCAGGTCGGCGCTGTCAGCTAAAACGCCCGCTAGCGGCCCGTAACAGAACAGGCAACGCAACTGCCGGTCTTCTTCCCGCGTGTAACCCGGCAGGCCGGCCAGGCCAAATCTGTCCTGATCGCCCCCACTGCCGAAATGTTGCCAGCCAGCCTGTCCCGGCCGAGCCATCACGGGCTCGACTCCATGCTTGGGGTAGAAAGGCTGGTCAAGAGCTTTTGCCTTTTTTCCCGCTGCAGAGTCTTCGGAGGAGTAAAGTCTCGGGAAGTGCGCAGCGCTGGATCGACCTGGTCAATAAATGTCGAAAAATGTACATGTCAATAGATATAGACTTAGATATAGATCTTTCTTCTTTCTTTCCTTCCTTCCTCCCTCGATCCCTCCCTCCCTTCCTTTCCTTCCTTTCCTTCCTGCCTTTCCTTTTTCGCTTCCTTCCCTTCCCTTCCCTTCCCTTCTCCCTTTCATTTCCGTCCCGTATTTTCCCCCTTCTTTCCCTCACTAAAATTCTTCTTCACTTGTGCTCTAAAGGAGAGAGAGAGAGAGAGAGAGAGAGAGAGACAGAGAGAGAGACAGAGAGAGACAGAGAGAGACAGAGAGAAAGAGAGAGAGAGAGAGAGAGAGAGAGAGAGAGAAGAGAGAGAGAAAGAGAGAGAGAAAGAGAGAGAGAGAGAGAGAGAGAGAGAGAATGAGAGAGAGAATGAGAGAGAGAGAGAGAGAGAATGAGAGAGAGAGAGAGAGAGACAGGCAGACAGACAGACAGACAGACAGACACCGGCAGAAGACCCAGGTCTAAGGTGGAGCCATCCTCCCAGGGAGAGCAACATTGCTGCCACAAGGCCTAGGTGGGAGAAAAAGGGGAGAGCAGAAGGGAGGAATTACTGCCTTTGGCCCTTCTTTTGCACATCTGCCTTTTCGCCCTTCTACCGCCTGACTAGTGCCTT
>WBZZ01004331.1:22500-196645 GCA_019918135.1 Paulinella micropora | reverse complement strand
TCTTCTTCTTCTTCTTGTTCTTCTTGTTCTTCTTCTTGTTCTTCTTCTGTTCTTCTTCTTGTTCTTCTTGTTCTGCTTCTTGTTCTTCTTCTTCTTGTTCTTCTTCTTGTGCTTCTTGTGCTTCTTCTTGTTCTTCTTCTTGTTCTTCTTCTTGTTCTTCTTCTTCTTGTTCTTCTTCTTCTTCTTCTTCTTCTTCTTCTTCTTCTTGTTCTTCTTCTTCTTGTTCTTCTTCTTCTTGTTCTTCTTCTTCTTGTTCTTCTTCTTCTTGTTCTTCTTCTTCTTGTTCTTCTTCTTCTTGTTCTTCTTCTTCTTCTGCTGCTGCTGCTGCTCCTGCTTCTGCTTCTTCTTCTTCTTCTTCTTCTTCTTCTTCTTCTGGTCCTGATTGAGGTGATGGCAATCTGTTTACCGAAAAAATCTGGCAATGTTGTTGCGTTATCACTTTTTACCACATATCTTTGCTGTTATGTGACCTCATCTCGGTGTTCTGCATGGTCCAGCAGATGCAGCACGTTCACGACAAGACTGCGGCGCTCGTCCTGCGACGCCTCCTGCAGCCGCAGCCGCACAGCCGCAGTCAGGCCTCGCACCAAACCTATTCCAACCGTAAAAGACAAACCTGTTGCAATAGACCCTGCACCTCATAACGCTAAACCTACCAACTAAAACGTGCAGCGCGTTTCACCTGGTTCGTAGAACTCCAAGTTGCACAGAGCCTCAGCTACCAAGGATATCTGAATCAGGCCAAATGAATTTGATACTAAGATGGCACATTGCGACAAAAAGAAAACATTGACATCGCAAGCACAAGCAGAAAGTATTTCACAACAGGAGACAGCTGTTGTGCTACATGTCTGTTTGCACATCGCATTGTGCTGTGTCATTCAACGGACAGGTAGCCTGCATTGTCCGTGTGATTGCACGAAAGGCAGACGTTTGGAAAGGCCCCACAAGCTTGATCCAGGTATCAGACAAAGCCTGCTAGAACTTTGTCCTGTTTCTGCTGGCTTTCAAGAAACAGCCACCTTGCAAGAGTTAAACACCAGCATGGGTCTGCTGTACCTGTTTGACACCCATGTTAGCCATGGCCGGGCACAGCGCGCCGGACAAGGTGGCCAGCAGCACGGGCTCCTGGCGCAGACCCAGCAGCCCCACCACCGACAGCAGCTGCACCTGCGCGTCCGTGCGCAACGCCTGCAGGCCGATCCCGTCTGCGCCAGGCAGCAGCAAGCCACTCGCGTGAGGTGTTGTGGGTCGCGAGGAGACCTGAATCGAGCAGTCGCCGCAGTGCATATTGTACACGGACATCTTGACAGGGCCTCCTGAGGAAGGAGCTGAAAGAGAGTGTGCCGTCCTGTATGAAGTGTAGATATCGCAGCGAGATTCTGTGGGTATGCGCTTAAAAACCAGTATAGCTGTTGATATGCATGCAAGAGTTCTGCGTGGGTTTGGACATATGGCATGTGCTAGGAAGAAGAAGGTGCGTACGGGCGATGTGGGCGGCGAGGATGCTGGCGTGGGCTCCTGGCTAGAAAGTTTGCGAGCCAGGTGAAAGAGCGCAGCAACGAGCTGCTGAGAGCTCAACTCAGGCGCTTGCTGCTCTTTCCACAGGACATCTAACAGCTCCTTTAGAGACATGCGCTTGAACTCTACATTCTCACGCTGCACACAGCCAAGTTTAGATAGAAGTAAGTTGTGATCAAAAGCACAGGTGTCTGACGGCTACCAGTTGTGGTTGCAGCGCCTTTTCCAACTCGCTCCTGTCGGCGCCCAGCTTCTCCAAGCAGACCAAGCACGTCTCCAGCGACTGTAAGTCCAGCAGCCGCACCTTCTGCGTCACGGCAGCTGCCAAGCTCTCGATTAGCCAGCGTGCGTCTCCGGACACTAGAACCTCCCCAGCTGCCCAACAGGGTCCATCCGCCTTGTGGTAAATCAGCAGCGCACAGGACTTGACTACGGTCATAAGTTCTCTAGGAGAAAGATGTGTTGTCTCTTGCACCGCCATGCGGACCAGGCGTTCCATGAGGCCAGCCTGTTGGCGGCCCCTCGTCTTGCCGATCCACAGTTTCCGGTGCAGCTTCTCTTTGCGCAAGCCGGCCAGGCAGGCCAGCACACTGCACGCTTCCTGGATCTGCAGGTGCGCAGAGACATGTTCATGGGCCAGGTGCTCCAGCAGAGCGCGCAGCACGGGCGCCTCGCGCAGCCCCAGCGCGCGCAGGCCGGCCAGCAGGTTGACGCAGTCTCGCGGCCGCAGTTCCCACAAGGCGGAGCGGCCCCGGCCGCCCGACTCCAGCACCAACTCGCGCAGCCTGGCTTGAAACGCGGGGCTGGCCAACACCTGTTGCGAGCGCGCCTGGTCAGGAACCTTGCTTCCAGCAACAGGCCTGCACTGCTTTCCTGTAACAACAAAGAGATTGCAACAGAAACGAGAATAGAAGAAATGCAAGGGTCAAAAGCAAACGACACCATTCAAGTTCGCATGAACAAAGGTGCAGATTGCGTTTGTTTGCTGGACCTAGATGGCAGATGGCTGCGGCTACTTGTACGGGTGTATGTGCGCAAGGTGTCTCCAAAGAAGCCAACACTTCCGAGTAGTGCATGTGTCCGAAGAAGGAGGCCACCGGAGCACCCGTATTCACTCGAAGTTCTTCCTGTGCATCTAGCAAATGGGGTGGCGCATCTTCTTCCCTGAACTCAGCCGGTGGCTCCATGAGGTGCATGGGCGACTGGTTTGAGGACTCTGTCCAAGACTGCCGCGGAACACGAGTGGCGAAAGGCCGGCAAGGTGCGCTGGTCCAGGGAACACGTAGTGCAGGGGAAGCAGCAGCAACGTGCAGCAGCGCCGACGAACGCCAGCATAAACAGCATACGCGCGCTGACATTGACATCTAATCAACCAAGGTACACATACGCGACAAAGCTTACTACATACATGTGTGAAACATACACACATACGTGCATCACAATCATAGATAAATACGTTCCAACATACTTCTACATATACATACATACATACATACATACGTACATACATACATACGTACGTACGTACGTACATACATACATACATATATACATACATACATACATACATACATACATACATTCGAACATAGGTACAAAAATAACATCCATACATAGCAAAACACTCACAAGCACAAATTTTAAACCTACATACTTTAGTGGTAGGCCGTGGCGACAGTTGTAGTAGAAGTAGTAGTAGTATAGTAGTGGTTAGTAGAAGTATAGTAGTAGTATAGTAGCAATAAGTAGTATACTTAGTAGAAGTAGTAGTAGTAGTAGTAGTAGTAGTAGCAGTAGCAGCAGCAGTAGTAGTAGTAATAGTAGTAGTAGTAGAAGAAGAAGAAGAAGAAGAAGAAGCAGTAGTAGAAGTAGTAACAACAGCAGCAATAAGTAGTACAGCACCAGCAGCAGCAGCAGCAGTAGTAGTAGTAGTAGTAGTAGTAGTAGTTGTAGTAGTAGTAGTAGTAGTAGTGGTAGTAACTATTACTATTATCCCTGAAAGGTGTTGAGAGTAGGGGCTAGGGGGTTTGGAGGGAGGGGGAAAATGGAAATTGTGTGCCCCACCCCCTCCCCCCTCCATTTTTTTTCCACACCCCTGTCCCCATAAATTATGGTTTGTGTGAATCAGGAGAAGTTGGGAGCTCATATTTGCAGGGTGGCTAGCACCAGACTCGATATTGATGCTGATAAAATTTGTTCGGAATTCACGCAAATATTTGCGTGAGGGGAGTGTCCTGCATGCACACATTCCTTTTTTTGGGAGTACTTGCCGGTACCTCTACTTGCCGGTACCTCCGGCAATTGAACGTACCCTGTCGACGGGGAAGGGGGGGTCCGAGGGGCCCTCCCCCCGCGAACCCCAGCCCAGCAATTGCACGTACCCCACGCGAATAAGCCGTCACCGAAATGAATGGCTGAGATGCTCCACGGCTCTAAGAGTTGTGCCAGCAGGGTTTATGCCGGTTACCTCCGGCAATTGAACGTACCCTGTCGACTGTGGAAAGGGGGGGTCCGGGGGGCACGCTGAATTCCAAAAAAATCATATCAGCATCAAGATCGAGTCTGGGGCTAGCAGATATGAGCTCCCAACTCCTCCCGGTTCCCACAGACCATGATTTATAGGGACAGGGGTGCGGAAATGCGGGGAGGGGGGGGGGGGAGTGGGTACACAATTTCCATCCCCCCCAGCCCCACCCCCTACTCCCAACACCTTTCAGCAATAGCAATAATAATAACTAGGGGCTGCGCCAACACCTGGACACCAGATTGTTATGGGTGGGGTTTCGAGGCAGCTCTAGCAACCACGCTTGGTGTATGCACTTGCACATTCGGTGACGTCTTGCAAGAGGTTGCTGGGACTGCGGAATAACCTCGGCTTAGTGCAGTCTTGCCCTCAGGAGCTCCATCGGTGGCCCCGATCATCAGGCGAGAGACTGACACGGGGGGGTGGAGGACCTCGAACAAGGGTATTGGAGGCTTATGTCCGTTGAGGATATGCCATTAGCTGCATCAGTACGCCTCAGATATAGTAGTATTATTATTATTTGGACACCGTGATAGCCCAGTGGTCAAGTTCTACCATCTGGGCCCTGTCGCCAGTTCGATTCCCGTCGGTGCCACCAGTATTTTCATTGAACATACCGGTCTATTTCTGGACCAGTATTTTCATTGAACATACCGGCCCGTCTGGAAGTGTTGGAACTGCCCTTGCGGGGGTGTCATTAAAGCTTATCGTCAATTCTTCGTACTCCCCTCACGGGTGAGACGATGGAGGCGCATGTGCAGAAATGCATCAGCCATTGACAGAGAAGCACTATTATTATTATTATTATTATTATTATTAGGGAGTACATAGGCCATCGGTCCTTTCCATGGGCTGATTGGTATAAAGCTCCTAGAGTAATGTTCTATGCCGTCACTTCCTTTATTCCACCGATTGGTGTGGAGACTTTCTTTATGGAATGGAGGACTGGATGCACATGGCCTTTTGGCTCAGCAATTGGCAGGAGATACACTATTATTATTATTATTATTATTATTATTATTATTATTATTATTATTATTGCCCAGTGGTTAAGGTCTACCATCTGGGACCTGTCGCCAGTTCGATTCCCGTCGGGGCCAGTATTTTCAAAGGATATTTTCTTTGAAAGTATTGGTCTGTCTGGAAGGCTTGGAGCTGCCTTGCGGGGTGTCAGTAGAGCCTATCGTCAAATCTTCGTACTCCCCTCGCGGGTGAGACGATGGAGGCACGTGCAGAAATGCATTCGCCATTGACTGAGAAGCACTATTATTATTTTTATTATTATTATTATTATTATCATTATTATCATTATTATCATTATATTATTATTATTATTATTATTATTATTATTATTATTAATCTTACTTATCAGCCATTGACAGAGAAGCACTATTAATCTTACTTATGTTCATATTTTTTTATAATTGAAGATGCGGGTCGTCACCATCTCAGATCTCATCATATCTCTCATCTAGTTAAATCAATAGCTCTTGACTAACGATTTGTATGGATACTTATACAATTCGTTAATTCAGCCCCTACATACATACAATACATACATACAATACATACATACAATACATACATACAATACATACATACAATACATACATGCAATACATACATACAATACATACATACAATACATACATAAATACAATACATACATACAAGACATACAAACAATACTTACATACATACATACATGCAATACATACATACAATACATACATACAATTAATGCATACATACAATACACATAAGCTATACAATACATACATACAATACATACATACAGTACATACAGTACATACAAGACATACAAGACATACATACATACTATACATACATACAATACATACATACAATACATACATACAATACATACATACAATACATACATACAATACATACATACAATACATACATACAATACATACATACAATACATACATACAATACATACATACAATACATACATACAATACATACATACAATACATACATACAATACATACATACAATACATACATACAATACATACATACAATACATACATACAATACATACATACAATACATACATACAATACATACATACAATACATACATACAATACATACATACATACATACAATACATACATACAATACATACATACAATACATACATACAATACTACATACAATACATACATACAATACATACATACAATACATACATACAATACATACAAGTAGTATAGAGTGCCACTTCGGCACACTTTTTCAATACACGCCCGCCACACAGAGACACACACCGGCCGGCCCGCACGGGACAAAATGGCAATAGAATTTAATATTTAAAATAATACAGTTAAAATATAAAGACACAGACAGGATGACAAACGACGACACTGACAAAAAATCAATTCGTAGATTTACAATTTCAAAAGGATGTATTATGTTAAAGAATAATGAAAAGAGACAGATGGTAAAAATTCAATGGAGAGAAGGAAATCAAACGATGTGTAAGAGTTTTAGTATTGGAAAACGAAGAAACCAAGAACAAGCAATGGAAGAAGCAAAAAAATACTACGATGAAAAAGTAAAACCAAAGTATGATGAATGGAAAGTTAATTATGATAAGGAAACAAAAGAAATCAAAAAAGAAAAGAAAAGGAATTGGAAGAAGACTCCTTTCAAGTGTGAATGCGGAGCTGAAATAAATAGGAGTAGCAAGCAAGACATATGAAATCAAACATTCACACAGCCCCGCCCTAATTTTCATCTATACACAGGCGGTCCCCTATATATAGGACACAAGCGGGCAGACAATGGCAGAGACTAAAAAATTTGAATGCGAATGCGGTTCCATAATTAATGTCTCGGGAATACGAATACATTTTCAAACAAAAAACATCAAGAATTTATTGAATGGGAAAAGAATATATTCAAAAGAATATCATTGATGTTGATAAACGAAAAAATGATGAAAAGCAAAAAGAGGAAAAAATGATAGAAGATTTTAAAAAATCAGGTATTGAAACATTTATTATTTCTAGCGATGAAATCAGAGCTGGGCTTTGGAAAAATCTTAACCCTAAATCAGCAAAAAAAGGTGAAGGTGTAATAGAATGGTTGAAAAGAGAAAAAAGAGAAAGAGAAGCCCAGACCTCACCGCCAACACCGCCCGCCTAGCCCGCACCGCCCGCCCCGCCCTAATTTCCATCTAAACATTGGGCCCCCCGTATATAGACACGGGGAGCACACGGCGGACCACGGCGGGGGCAGACGATTGAGATAATTATTTAATTTCCAAAAAAAATTTGTTAACCAATATATACAATGGAGACACACACTTACAACGGTAAGACGTATAGGTTGGACAAATTTAGGGAACAAAAAATTAATTATGAAATCAAAACTGTTAGGGGTCAAGATGTGCTGTATGTAATACCGAAGACTAGAAAGTATAAGGTGGATACAACAACTGCCCAAAATTACTTGAACCGAGTAAGAGGTGGTGTTTACTTTGAGGAACAGAAACAAGGTATTCCAGTAGCACCACCATTACCGCCTCAGTTTGAAGCGAAAGTTAGAGAAAGAAAAGAAAGGGTGAAAGACCTAATGCGGTATGCTGACTACGAAATCAAACACGTTGACAGAAAGAAACACATTCTGGGTGTTAATGAAAGCCAGTATTGGGTTAGGATTAGATGCAACTTCACTTCTTTCAGTATGGATGATATTCTACAGTTTATTGAGATAATCCTGAACGACTTTATCAAAAGACAGAAACAGGGAAGTATGGTTAGTGTAAGCATCAAGTTTGTAGATTACTATGGAGCAGTATCTACAAAGTTGAAAAAGCTTAACGAGATTTCTGTTAGCGATGTTTTGGAAAGATTGTCAGCATTATTTCAAAGCAACGAAAGCCTTTATACAGATGAAAATAGGTCTAATATGGATAAATTTAGATTCGTTTTGAAATCTGTTGAAATGACAACGGGCGGAACGAGGCTTCAAGTAATTAATAAATTGGATGTATATAAAAAGAGAGGAGTAATTCAAGTTAATAATACAGATAACATATGCTTAGCAAGAGCAATTGTTGTAGTAAAAGCAAAAATTAAAAAACATAAAAAATACAAGACAATAATGATGGGACGAAAAATACAGGAGGAGATGGCTTTGAAACTACACGAAGAAGCGAAAGTCATTCAGGATGTGTGCGGTATTCCTGAAATTAATACATTTGCTATCCACATTAAATACAATCTGGTTATTGTTGAATTTCCTCACAAGATTGTTTATAAGACATATTTACTTGATGAGGCAGGCGAGCGACTTACGAACCTTTACATACTTAAGACAGAGAACCACTACGATGCCATAATCAATATGAAGTCTATGGTAAGTAAAAAGAATTTCTGTGAGTTATGTTTAAGGGGCCATATGGAAAGGCACGCCTGCGAATCTAAATGTAATATCTGCGAAACCAAAGACTGTAAGGGTATCAACGATAAAAGCAATTGGACTGATTGCTATTCGTGTAATAGAAAGTTTCCAAATACTGTATGTTTCAACAATCACAAGAAGACGAACTGCGATATCAAATCTAAATGTCTTTCGTGCGGACTTAATTACAGGAAGAAAGACAAACACAAGTGCGGATATGCAAAATGTCGTAATTGTAAGGAACTAAAACCACTTGAACACCAATGTGAAATCGTGAAGAAAGACATACTACCTTTTTCAGAGAAATACATATTCTTTGACTTTGAAGCGACACAGGACACGGGCGAGCACATTGTTAATAATTCGGAAAGCCAGTATTTTGATGCTAAGGAGCCACCCGTCATTCATAAGAACATTGATGATTTCTGTAAGTGGGCTTTTGAATCTAAGCACAACGGCTTTACATTCATCGCTCATAACAGTCGCGGATATGACTGTCAGTTTATTCTTAAATGGTTGGTGGATAACGGACAAGCACCATTCGTCATTTATCAAGGCGGTAAGATAATGATGATGACTTTGAAGAAATACCGCTTCATTGATAGTCTCAGTTTCTTGACTATGCCTCTGGCTGATTTTCCTAAGACATTCGGATTGAAAGAACTTAAAAAGGGTTTCTTCCCTCACTTCTTCAATACTGACAAGAACAAAAATTATGTTGGTGTTATGCCTCATAAGAGGCACTACGGCTACGACACGATGAAAGATAAGAAAAGAGCGGAATTCTTAGAATGGTATGAAAGCCAAAGAAACAACACATTTTATATGCAGAAGGAAATCGCTGAATACTGTCATAGCGATGTTGATATATTGAGAAGGGGATGTATGGATTTTAGGAAGCAGTTTCTAGAATTCGGTATTGACCCGTTTCAATATACAACTATTGCTAGTTGTGTTATGGCTTTGTATCGTGCTAAGTTTATGCCAGAGAATTCAATTGCTGTGTTGAAGGCGGAGAAGCAAAACAGGATTACCTCTCGGGCTTGTGTTGAATGGATAGCTTACAGAAGCAGGTTAGACCAAACGGATATCAAACACGCATTCAATGGAGGTGAAAAAATGTTTCGTATTGGCGACTCAACTATTTACGTAGATGGCTGGAATGAAAAGACGAAAACCGCTTACGAATTTCACGGATGTCTATGGCACGGATGTCCAAAGTGCTTCAATGGTAATACAATCAATACTAAGAAGAACAAGACGATGGGCGAATTATACAAGGCAACAATGAGACGAGAAAAAGAACTAAGCAAACAAGTAAGCAAACTAGTATCTATCTGGGAATGTGAATGGAGATTAATGAAAACAAGTGAAAGCCTAGCGGAAGATACTAATGAACGAATTACGGAACAAGAAGGGCTTAACCCGCGAGAAGCAATGTTTGGAGGTAGAACGGATGCTCTAACATTGTATTGGAAAGCACGGCACAACGATGAATACGCAAAATACATTGACATATGCTCTCTGTATCCGACCGTTATGTTTTACGACCTTTACCCTAGCGGACACCACGAAATCATACGGCCATCAAATGACGACGACCGAAAGGAGATGAGAAACAAAATCATAAACAGAGAATATTTCGGAGTTTCTAAGGTTAAGATGCTACCGCCGAGAAAATTACTTCATCCCGTTTTACCTAAGGCGGATAGAGGAAAACTAATGTATTACCTGTGCGACAAGTGCGGAATGACTGAACAGAAAACCGAATGTAAGCACACCGATAACGAGCGAGCAATAACAGGCACTTGGGCAACTCCTGAAATTTACAAGGCCTTAGACAAAGGCTACAAGCTAATTAAGGTATATGAGGTATGGCACTGGAAGGAGCAAAGCAGTAGCCTGTTCAAAGATTACATAAAAACTTTCTTAAAGGTTATACAAGAGTCAAGCGGATATCCCGATGGCTGTATTACACAGGAACAAAAAAGAAACTACATTGACAGTATGGAAGTCAGGATGGGTATTAAGATGGACGAAAACAAAATAGAAGAAAACCCTGGAAGACGAGCGGTTGCTAAGTTGTGCTTGAATAGCCTGTGGGGCAAGTTTGGTGAAAAGCAAAACAAAACTCAAAACAAAATGATTAAAGACAAAGATACCTTATACAAGTTAATGAACGATAAGTCAGTTGATAACATAAACATAAACATTATTAACGACAAGATAATAGA
Organism: Paulinella micropora; assembly: GCA_019918135.1. NCBI lineage: Eukaryota > Cercozoa > Imbricatea > Euglyphida > Paulinellidae > Paulinella > Paulinella micropora. The sequence continues at coordinate 185,928 of WBZZ01004331.1, read as the reverse complement.
AGCGAGTTATGACCTTAAACAAGATGCGGTAAGCGACCCCGTAAAAACAAATATTGTAGTTGCTTTATTTACGACTTGCCACGCGAGGATTAGACTATATGAGATGATGGACAAACTAGACAACAGAGTTCTATACCACGATACCGACAGTGTCATATATACAACAGACTTAACGAAAGGCGAAACAGATGTAAAAACTGGTAAGCTGTTAGGCGAATGGACGGACGAACTACACGGAGCAAAGATTATGACCTTTATCGGAGGAGGACCAAAGTGTTATGGATATGTCTTAGATAATGGTAAAGCAAGTATGAAAGTCAAAGGCTTTAGTATGAATTATGAAAACAATAAATCATTAAATTTACCAAATATGTTAAGTGTCATTAGTTGCGGACTTGGAATTAAAAACAACGACCTTATTGAGAACGGCAAGAATGAATTGTTAGAGTTGCTTAAAACTAAGGAAGAGAAATTGATTGCTGAACGAATTGAAAAATCAGGTAAAGTTGTTATTGTAGAAAACAGCAAGATAACAAGAGACAAGCAACAGAAAAAAATAACGAGTGAATACTTAGAAAAAATATTCAGCTTTACTTACACCAAAAGAAAATATTATAGGTATTGTAGACAATGCGATTGAAACAAGACCGTTTGGATATTAAATGAAAAAAAGTTTATAAAAGAAAATTTATTTTTTTGCCTTTTTACCCCTACCTTTGAAGCTCCTGATTGTATGAACACCCCTCGTCGGCTTCACTAACTTAGTATTTACCGCCGTAGCCCCTAACAATGATACGGGGTCAAATGCGGTTCAGTAGTTCGTCGTTAGCTTCGCAGTCTTAGCCCTTTTACCTTTTGGATTTACTTTAACAGCTACTCGGTCAATCACTCCTTCAATTAGGTCTTTCGTGCTACTACCTTTATTGTATGTGGTAGCCCTTACACCAGTCTGCCTGCTTAAATCTTTTGCTATTGTTCCACCAAGACTATGACCCGTCAGCTCTACATTATCCTTTCCATATTTCTTTATGACTTCATTAACCAGCTTCTGCTCTTCTTTGTATCTTGGTGTTCTTTTTAATACTCCCTTCACCAATGCGACATCGGTTAGCAGGTCCCGCTTATCTACTGAACCTCTAAATGCTACAATCACTTTGCCATCTTTTTCATACACCGTTGATTTTTCTTTGCTCGCGACTGGTTTCCATCCGTCAGCTCCTTTTCTATCAGACGAAGACAAATAGACATCCTCTGACAAATCCGCATTGCCTCCCTTCTGCTTTCTGTATTCCTTACCAGCTTTTTTCAATGCCTCCCCATAGCTTATTTTGTGTTTGGCGGAGTAAGCCTTTACGAAGGCAATCCATTGAGACATTTGGTATATTATTAATTAATTATTTTTGATTTTTTTATATTACCCTATATATACCACCTACTATGACCACCCTTACAAGACTGTGCGAGAAGTTTCAAAAACTTTCCATTGAAGGTGAAAAAAAATCCTTCTCGTTGGAAGATGTTCAGAAGGTAATCCACGACGAAATAAAAGCGATTGAAGAAAAGAGAAATACTCAACCCAAAGACACTTTTCAATTCGGCAAATACAAGGGAAAGAAGTTTGAAGATATCGCAAAGATTGATAAGCCATATATTGAATGGCTAGTTCGTCAGCCGTGGTGCCGAAATACGGTTGAATTGAAAAAATACTGTCTACCGACGTAGGAGGTATTTGATTTAATGCTTTTACATATCTTTTTTTTCGCTTTCCTCGCGAGCTTTCTTAGCCTTTGTAAAGAACTTAATTAAGTTTTCCCGTCTAACATCATCTTCATTTTTTGTAAAGTATGCGATACTAGCACAAGTTTCATCGCAGAATTGGTAGTTATCAACCGTAGCAGTTAGCATATCTTTTTTTTCACACTCTTTACACGACATTGTATATTCTATGGGAAAAATAAATATTTCTAAAAATAATCTACGGGTCTTCTAACCAAGTAAGAGCATACTGCATACTTATCGTTTGAGCTGATGTCGCTTGCGATGTTATAGTTAATCTTTCCCCTGGTAGCATATCGTCCAAATCATAATCATTTAGATTAACCGTCCCAGCACTACTCAAATTTACAAAGATGACCGCTATGGTATTCCCATTAGCCACTGTCGCGGTAGTATCAAACGAAACCAGACTTGTATTAGCATTATTTTCAGCATAGACGGCACCAGTCAGAGTAGCATTTTTTATTACTTTATGATACAACTAGTCTTAGAGTCAGTATTTAAGATAGTTAGTCGTCGCGGATAAACTATGCTATAATTTGTAAGAGCACCACCTCCCGTAGTCGCATTATTTCTCATTGTAAAAACGTGGGCAACAGCATTGGTCGCATTGGCGGTTCTTTCATAAATAAAAGGAATACCCCTTATGATTTCTGTTCCTTCAATGAAGCATCCAACACTAGCGACTTTAATATTTTGGACTGCTACAACAGCACCAACATTTGCTATATAGGTTGAAAAAGGTAGAGTAGTATTATTCAGTGTTGTTAAAGTTTGTGTGTTAGCATAACGAATGGCGTGAACCATTTGAAAATCTCCCGTATTTGGATTTTCAATATAAAAAGATACTTGACCAAACCCTAAATACTGAAACTTAATTTAAAAAACATTACCCTTCGTAAAATCAATGGCGGATAAGTATGTTTTCCCGTCCGCCTTATCAATATTCCAAGCTGTTTGCGAATAAGCATTAATAGTCGCTCCTCCTCGGTTGTGATATATTTTCATTACTCCATTTTCTCTACCAAAGAAGAAACCATCTGTAAAAGCACTATCACCTAATCCCACCGCCGAAAGATATTGTGCTCCGTTTGCCTCTGTTGTAGTCCATAAGGCAGTAAATCTTACACACACTCCCATTCCAGCACGATACTTAATTCTTTTTTTTGATTGAATGTATCCGCTAGCCCCTGCCACGGCAGTTGTTGATATGCTAGCCATTGAATTCTTCATTTCAACAGTAGAATTAACAATAGCACTATCCCATTTAGCAGAATTTACGTTATACATAAATGTCTCTTGAATAATCGGTGTGTATTGTGCTGTGGATATTTCACCGAATGCTGTCAAGTTGTCATCTGTTAATTTTGTTTTTAGTTCTCCATAAGTTCCGCATTTCAAATTACCAAAATTCCCTCCATCATCTTGTGCGACTAAATTTCGTTGGTGAGACATAGTAGGAGCTTTTTTACAAAAAACCTCCTACAACCTCAAAAAATGTTTTGTTAGAGTTTCTATATTGTATAAAAAAATAAATTCACTATCAAAAATTAATTACTACCTCTTACCAAACTGGTGGGGGTGCGGGGGCTTGCCCCTGCTTAGTTTCTGGTAATGGTGCCATTCTTAACATTTACTTCTTGCTGAGTGACGACAAATGTGTAATGGTTGGCCGCAATATTGGCAGTTGTAGCAATAAACTCCCATCGTCGCTCGGTGTCTAGACTTAATCCGCTGATTTCATTTTGGTCCTTGCTCCACAGCGGACGGGTATTGTCAAAGCTATCGCACCAAACCCAGTTGTATTGATAAACATTGCTATTCATCAAAGAAGAGCCTTCCAACTTCGGTTTAAGATACATATAGTCTTCTAGTTTTCCAGTTTGACAATCAACATTGAATTCTTGAAGTCGTGCTCCGTCTAGTGTAGTATAAAAAGTTTGGACCTTTGAGCCGAGCAGGTTGCTATTGTCGTAGGCAGTGTTCTTATTTTCGGTTGTATTGAAAACAGAGTGATAAATTTTCTTAATTCGCCGTCCGTGGCCTCTATCAAATCTAAGGATAACATTTTGAGACTGTGAAGGCGTGCCAACGGTATTTTTATACAAATAAGAATAATCAATGTTGAAGCTCATACCTTCGGGGCTCATAATCTTCTGTTGAATTGATTGAACGACATCTGGGTTAGTTTCAACAGCTAAGAAAAGGCTGAGATTAGTAATAGTAACATTTGAATCCGCCACCGCAACAGTGCCTCCACCAGTAGAAAGAGCATCATTGTTATAATAAAAGATTTTGGGTGTCTGTTGCCAAACAATCCGCAAAGTCAAAATTTCTGGAAACATAATAGTTTTATCCAGAGCGAAAATAGTATTGTAAAGCATTCCAAGATTAATCTTAACATTAACACTCGGGCTGGCATCGTTAATAGTTCCAGCTGAAAAATACTTAGCCTCATTAAAAGCAACATTAACGAACTTACTCGTGCCAGTCTCATTCGCAATAAGGGCATCATCGTGTCGGCGGGCATTTGTGGAGGGTTGTGCCATCCAAGCCTTTAATGCTGCCTGAACCTGCGCCTTCGCAACATCAATTCCCGCATCAATTTGTCCCGCCGCATTTCCTGCTACTGCCGAAGCGGTCAAGGCTGTTTGTAATGCGGCCAACCTTGTAGCATCGCTAGCGGGTTGAAATGTAGTTGTAGCATTACACTTTTGAAGCATACATCCAGCTCCACTTCCATTGTCGTGGTTTTCCAAAGCTAGTAAATCATCAATGGAGGTTTCGGGTTTCCAAATCATCTTAGTTACATTTCCGACTTCGTTAATGTCGCACAGATAAACACCACCCCTAGTAATCAATTGAATCTGCCTAATTGGGGCCAAGCAATCCATAAAGCATTTATTGTAGTTCGCCGCCTTCGCATCAGGAGCATAATTAAAACTCAAAACAGAGCGAGCCAAGTTGAACGGACGGCTTATAAGGTCAAAGTTGCTTTCCTGTCCTCCTGCGGTAGAAACAGTGACAGTAATAGAACCCTCACGAGGGGTAAGCTTATTCAAGCGATAAGAAGCACTGATGTAGTCAGTCCTGCTAAAATCTAGTTCGCCTCGGTGTTGTGTAGGCATTTTTGTGCAAGTGCTTTTTTCAAAAGGTCCTATATTGTAATATGAGAAAAAAATAAATAATTCTAAAATTAATTATCTAGATTTTAACAAATTAAAAAATGATGTAAATAAATTAAAATAATTCGTCTCGCGATAAATTAACAATGTCATAACTATTCCTAACCCGTTGAGATTAACTGGTTGGTCGTTTTCGTCAGTCAAGTAAAACCGATACACATTGCTTGAACTCGTAGATAGCCGTTTTCCGTATTCACTGCCCGAACCATCGTAGATAACAGAGCCAAAAGGGATTTCATTCGCTGTGTATATTTCTTGGAGCACGTGATTATCACCTTCCCCAACGAGGTCGCTTTGTAGATACAGTGTTTTTTCGCCAGTCAATATTATGACATTTGGTGACCTCAGTGTATTATTAGCGAAGAAGTACTAAGTAGAGGACCGCTCAAACCCCATAATTTCGTGGATGCGAGTTTCGTCGTCAAATATAAACCGCGGTTGAATTCCTCCATTGTTCGCTACTGTAAATAATAGCTTGCCGTCTTCTGGGTCGGTGTTTGTGTTGTTGCTTGTTATTGTATATGTATAGTCGTTCGGGCTTTCTGCGGTTAGCACCTCGGCCAGCTTATTTTTTAAGTTATTCATCGTGTAGTTGCCCTCGGGTATTGTAATCAGAGCCTCAAATCCATCTTCACTCAGAGTAAAAGTGTTGTAAGGACTTGCCACAGAGTAATACGATTTAGGAACATAGATATGTAAAATTTTACAGTGTGTTGGATTGTCTAGCGATTTCATATCAATGGAGTGAGTAAAATCGCTGTCCGTGCCGTTTATCCTATTTTTGCTGTTGACATAGTAAATATTAGAGCTCCTGCCTCCCCTATATTCCATCACCTCTAATTTTGGATATATAATAGAAAATATATATTTTTTGTTTTACATCTCTAAATAAAAGTATCAAAACCATAGCCGTTCTGGGCTTTCAACTCCTCCGCTTCTTTTTCTTTTAAGTCTGTCCAACCGCTGGCAAATTTAAAGCGATTACCTTTCGCCCGCTCTAACAAAAACCTAATACTATGCCACCCGCAGGTATCTGTTGTGTCGCTTTGGTTTTTAACCTGATTAACCTTCATAAGCAGATATGTGCTCGGCTTACTCTTGTCAATAAGCTGTTTCATTTGGTGTAGAAATAGCTCGGTCGGCTTATACAGTGCGAGAGGGTCGTAGATTTCAATAGAGTCATCTTTAATGGTGTCAATCCAAACAGCAATCCAATGTGAGCCTGGTTGGCTAGACTTATCCAAGTTCATAATAAATCCATACTTCTTTCTTTTTTCTGGTTTAAGTTTGCTTATTTCATCGCTGGCTACCGTGCCGATATACCATTCGTGCTTTTTCATAATGTTGTCTATTTCGTCCGTCATTAATCCTCTTCCCTCCCCCTCTTGCTGTGGTTGAATTGTGTCGGCGGTGATTTCGGGTGTTGTGTCGGGCGGGGGTTCGGTGTTGGTGTCGGTGGTGGTATCGGGTGCGGTTTCTGGGGCTGGCGGTTGAACTTCCTCTACATCCGTGGTGGGGGTTGGCTGTGGAACTTCCTCGGTTGGTTGAATACCGAGAGTATTTGAAACTTGATTTTTAATGTTTGGGTCGCTTCTCATTTCGGTTACTAAGTTATTTACATAATCCTTCTTCTTCATTTTCTTCTTGTATTTGCCCTTCTTCAAATATTTCTTAATTTTTTGCTATCGTTAAAAGTTTGTGTATTAATTCCTCCATCGTTTTTGCCCCAGCACCAGCTTGGTTTATTCCCAAATAATCAGCGAGTTTCTTTCTCATTTCATTCTGGTCTATTCCTAAATCAATACCTTCATCTACTATAACTTGTGCCATACCCGCAGTCGTGTGTTTTCCTTTAACTTTTTTGGGTGGTGGTTTGCCCCGAGCTTTCATTTCTTTTTCCAAAGCAGGGCCCAAAGTTTTGGGTATATCCAATTTCGGATACTTGTAATCATTTCTTAAACCTGCGGATATGTATGATATTTTATCTTTAATTTCAAAGTGTTTCGCTTTGGCCTCCGCTCGTTTTTTTTCTTGTTCTAATTCTTTTTTGTATTGCTCAGCCAGTTCTTTCTGCTCATCTGCTGATTGGGCATCGGCTATCGCTTTCTCTATTCCTGTGCCAAGTTTGATAAATTCTGTTTTGTTCAAACTTTTAATAAATTTAGTTGTAAAGCCAGCTTTCTTCATTAATTCAATGTATTTTTCTTTTAATTCCTTCTCAGCCTTTTTCTCTTCTTTTGTTTTCAATGGCATCTGTTTTTCTTCTGGTGCTTGGGGTGCTTGTGGTGGTGCTTGTGGTGGTCCTAATTGTGGTGCTTGGGGTGGTCCTAGTTGTGGTGCTTGTGGTGGTCCTTGTTGTGGTGCTTGTGGTGGTGCTTGTATGTATTGAGGTTGGAAAGGCGGTAATAGCATTAAATTATTTTTTCTATCTTGTTCAAATTTTACATCCTCTATAAGTTTTTGCTCTCTGTTCGCCTCCCTTATTAATTCTTCTTGTCTTTCCTTCATTTCCGCATTCTCCTTCCTCTCCATTCTTTTCTTCTCATCTTCTGCCTGTTCTCTTAACTTCTTTTCCTTTTCTTCCTGCTCGTGTATTAGTTCATATTTTTTCAGCAGGTTGTTTTGTATCTGGTTGCGGTTCTCGTGTTCAAGGCGATTGAATTCGGACTTGATTATTCGCTCTTTTGTACGACCCCGCCTGTGGGGTTTGTTCATATATTTCAGAAACAGTTTAACGATTTGAAGTGTTGAAAGGTCATTCGTTTTCTCACCAAAGTTGAGATATGCTCGTTTGCCTTTCACTTTAATATATGGTCGGCCATCTTTGGTTCTGTATATCCTCGGCGGTCGTTGTTTTCGCAGAGACTTCGCCTCCGCACCTCCACGAGTTTTGGTCTTCATATTGTATATATTATTAGTAAAAAAAATAATAGAAAGTTTAGTTTTTTATTTGAACCTACCGCGGGGTTGTAGGGGCTTGTCCCTACCGAAATTTAACGGCTCCTCCTCGTTGCTTTCCGTATCCTTGTTTCATCGCGGCCTTTGCTACACGGTCAGCATAAGGAACTCCTACATCGCTCAGAAAAGTAGCACCCCTTGAAATCAATTGGTTCTTCTTGATAAACCTATTAGCATCCACTATCGCTTTTCCGACCTTCGCCCAATTAACTTTCCCACCTGTTTGTTTCTTTTTTCCCTTCTTCTTTCGTCCTCCTGCTTGCGGCATTGAAGGATTGTAGCTGATATTGTATCCCGATGGTTGTGAAATAATCACTGGTGATGTTGGCATACAGAGACTCCGCCTCCGCACCTCCGGTTTTGGTGAAGCTTTTTCAAAAGGTTCCTTTACATAGTTCTGAAAAAAATAAATAATAAAATTACAAAAACCTTTTGTTGAAATTTTGCCTCAGTTCGTCCGATACAGAATCAACATACAAAAAGTTAAACCGTTCTTTGGTCGCCTCGTGGTATTTTTCAATGAAGTATTCAAGGTCGTAGCCGAGGTCCGGATGCTTATACACGAGTTCAATTTTATCAACACTCTGACCAGGAAAAATAAGGAGGTAGTCCAACTGTTTAATTGCCTCAGGTTTCATGTCGTTGAGATACTGCGAACTCATAATCACCTTTGACTTATAGTGTCTATTTTTTTTCAACAGGTCGCTTACGGACTTATCCCTTAAACCACTACCTAAATCATCTAACACGAAAACGACTTCTGGTGTTATGTATTTGCTCAGCCTCGGTGGTTTTTCGCCTCCCTCCTGTTTCTTCTTTTCTTCTTTACCAAAATAAAGAAACTTTGGCTTCGGTTCTTCTTTCTCGTCTTGAACAATTTCGCCTTCTTCTTGCTCCTCGTCAGGTTTATTCAGTTTATCTAACTCGTAATCTATGACACTGTATCCATCCGTTTTCAAATATGTGTATATAGCAATTGGATTGCCCTTCTTCTTGAAGTGCTTAACCATTTCTTTGTAGATGTGGTCCTTGTGGATTGTGCTGGCGATAATAACAATAAGGGTCTTTTTGTCGGTAGTTCGTTTCAGGATTTCGAACAGTGCGGTCGTCTTGCCACTCTTCTTGCGAGTGAGAAGAAATATATTGGCATACGGTTCATCAAATAACTTATATCCTTTTGCCATCTTCTCGCCATCTCCGTTTTGCTTGACTGGTCTAACTCGTATATCATTAATTTTTTCCATAGTTGCTATATTTTCTTCAAGCCAAAAATTCTAAACAAATAACAATTCTTCCAGCTAGCAGGTCAGTCTCAATACTGCCATTGTCTGTTTTAAGCACTCTAAAACTGTATTGTCCGTCGGTCCAATTAATAATCCCCAAGTTGTAGCTAAGATTGGAAATGTTTGCGGTATTGCTATCAGCGAATGTGCCAATGATTCCAATTCGGTCCATATGAAGAATTTTTGTTTTCGTTTCAGTCATATCATTCATATAGTGGATATACTTAACATTCATTCTAGTTGGGGTAAAGTTCAATTTAATGGTTTTGTCAAATGTTTTGCTACCGCCCGCAAAATCATTACTTAGAAAAATAATCTTTTGAAATTTATAGTCCGCCATCGTGATGCTCTCTATATTTACATTTATAAACTTTTTGTTAATTAATATTTCTGCTCGGACTGCCTGCGATTTCTATTCACGGGTCAGTGTTAAAAAAAATGAAAGTTGTGTGTGGTGTATTCAAAAAGGAATAGAAACCAAATTTAAATGTGTGTAAAACCTTTTAGTGATTGGTGTGTTAGTTTTGATGAAGCTATTCCGCTAATCTGCTCAAATGATGCTTCTTGGTATAAAATACATTTGTATGAGTGCTAGTAGGGGCAAGCCCCTACGACCCCGCTTTGGGGTTTGAAAGGGGTTTCCCCTTTCACTTCTTTGAACTAGAAGGTGAAGGAAGGCAGATGCCTATTAATAGTGTTAAAATACCCACATAAGTGTTAGCAACCTCGCACGGTAAGTTCTTTTCAGACAGCCTCACGATACAAAGGGTTATAATGGCAATAATGATACCCATTTGAAATAAGTATTTAATAAGTCGGCTGTCAGTTTTTCGCTTAGTCAAACAGCAATCCCAGCTGTCCTCGTATTCGTGGTCTAATTTTTTTTCTTCCTGCTTAATTTGGACATCTAATACCCTATTTTTCAACTCTGGTGTGAGGTCTTCCGTCTCTATGATTGGTGGTGGGTGTAATCTAGGGGGCATTGTAGTAAGTGCTTTTTTCAAAAACCACTTACGATTGCGAAGCTACGCTTGCAAAGCGTATCTCAAAAATTATATTGGGATTACGGAGGAAATACGACTGCTCGGATTTCGGCTAGTTGGTTTGCTTGGTCTTGTAGTATATTAAGTAAAGTTTTATTTTCTTTTTCTAAATAAATCACCTTTTCAGTTAAATGTTGAAAAGCACTGACTAATATCGGTATAAAACTTGTATATATTATGCCTTCAAGGTAGTAGCATCGTCTGCTTTTATTCCACTTTCAGATACAAATTCTGGAAATATTTTTTTTACTTCATCCGCAATAAATCCGTGGTTCTTTTGTTCTTTCTTTTCGTCTGATTTCAAATGATATGAACAACAATTTATTTTCATTAGTTTCTCACAACAATCCCCGCAGTCTAATGTTTTAATATCTGCTTTTAATCTCCTGTCCGATGAGTTTGTCCAAGCACCATTGAGGGGAATATAATTATAAGTGCCAGACGGCTCACCAGTAGTAGAGTTTGAAGTAGTCCAAGCGTGAAGCAAACCAGTAGAAGAAAAAATTGCTCCATAATTCGTATATCCTCCCGATTTAAAATATAGTTGTGGGTCGTTAGTATAAGCAGGTCTTTTTCGTATGATTAAAAACCCGCTGGATGCTGTTGGGATGCTTAAATCTCCCGACGTATTAATGTTCATTGCCTCATTCCAAGTTATATTACTCCCCGCTGTTGTTCCAGTATTATAATAAAAAGCAAGTTTGTTTGAGACTTTGTATATTTGAAAGTTTGAGCCAGAATGACTTGATTTCCAGTTTGAGCCGTCATAATAAGCATCAAAACTTATACCTATATTGTCGTGTGCCCAATTCAATAATTGGAATGCTGGATAAGCATCTGTGGATATTACTGCCTGTAAGTGTGCCCCTCCTATATTACTCGCCGTTCCGTATAATTCTAATCCGCCTGTCGCCCCATTTGCTGATTTTGTTGTGTTTCCTATAATTATCGGCTTACCTGATGCTGTTGTTATTTTATCGCTCGTTGCCAATGTCGTTGTTGATATCCCCGCATTTGCCGTTATCGCCCCACTCGCTGTTATTGCCTTCGTTGTTAATAAGCCCGATGAACTACTGATGTCTATTGCGGTGTTAAATGTTATATTACTTCCTACCGCTACTCCTGACGCATATTGAAAAAGGAGATTAGTGCCTTTGGCTATCATAAAATTTGAGGTAGCAGAACTTGACTTATCATTAACTGCTCCGTCCCAATAGCAATCAAATTTTAATGAGACATCATTATGACTATTATTAATTAATTGAAAACAAGGATAATTTGGGTCGGCCGTTATAAATGCTTGTATGTGTGGCCCTGCTACACCAGATGTCCCGTATAATTCTAATCCCCCCGTGTATGCCGCCAATCCTCTCGTTGTTCTTCCCAATATTAATGGTTTTCCTAGCGCCATTGTTATTTTGTCGCTCGCTGTTAATGTCGTTGTTGATATCCCCGCAGTTGAAGTAATTGATGTTCCCGTTATTGTTCCACCATTTGTTACATTATTTGAGTTCATATCTAAGTCCCCATAAAACCGCATACCGCCAGCATTGTTAAAACGGACAATGTCAGACGAAGCACTTTTATTATCCAAAAGTTTTGAAATATAAAGTCCCGCCCCTTTTACATCAGATGCTACATTAGTGAATACATAACCTCTTTGGTTCGCGGTTCCACTTGTAGCAGTATTTAGAGTAAATAAGAAATATTAATAATCTCCTGATGTCTGTGAAAAGAATATGTCTCCTCCATTTTGGTTTAATATACGTGCCCCATTATATGTTATATTTCCGCCATTAGTGATATCCACATTATTAAAATCCGCAGTGTTTGTTAGAGTTAGATATTTTATCTCTGTTCTCGTTCCATTGAATGTTTTAATTCCCGTTATTGTTTGGTCTCCTGTTAGTTTTACATTTTGCCCGTCCAATGTGTCCGCATACCCTTTTGTTGCTCCGTCCGTCGCTAATGTCGGAGTTCCAAGGTTGGCTATTTTGCTACTATTACAATCTAGCCCCGAAGCATTTACCCAACCGACGATCGCTCCATCAATAATAAAACTTGTTTTTTTCGCAGAAATTTCAAAGTTGTAATATGTTGCAGTTTTCATATCCAAACTAGCGATAGAACCGATATTACTGGTAGAAATGAAAACGATAAATGTGCCCTTCGTTGTTGAATTGATTGAATTTCCCGTTATTTCAACACCACTGCTATATGTCTTAATTCCTGCTATGGTTTGGTTTCCTGTTAGTTTCACATTTTGCACGTCTAATGTATCCACATAACTTTTATTTGCTCCGTCCGTTGTTGCTGATGGTGTGGCTAAGTTTGTTATTTTGTTGTTATTCAAAGATAGTGTAGTGCCAGTTGCGGTTATGATTAAAGTATTACCCGAATATAACTCAACATACGAACCCGTTATTTGTATTGGATACCAAGTAGCTGTTGCTGTTTTCTGTGCTGCAATCATTCCTATTTTTGTATCAAAGGCTATGCCAATGCCGTCAAAAGTAGTAGGATTGGATGAACCACTTACTTCCAAAGTTGATGTAAATTTTTTTTTCCCCGCTATGGTTTGGTCTCCTGTTAGTTTAACGACAGAAGTGTCAAGAGTAGAAACATCCACACCATCAACAAGATTAACATTTGTTATGCTTTGGCTTTTCATATCAATCCCCGCACTCGCATTTATTATACTGCTAAATGTCTTAATACCCGCTATTGTTTGGTCTCCTGTTAGTTTGACCACCGAACCATCAACCGCGAGATTAGCGAGAGTAATTCCATTATATGTAGAAGCACCTGAAATAGCAAAACCATTCATATTTAGGGCCCCCGTCATACTAGCAGTTCCGTCTAATCTAAGAAAGGGCGGTGTGGTGTTTCTCCATTGTTCCATGCTATACATAATCAGTTGATTATCTGCTGGGAAGCCTGATATTGTCACATCGCTATGTGAGTCTATACTTCCAGCTGCCGACACCTTATTATTATTATCATTATGCTCAAATATCCATTCATCAACGCCTTTGTCATTTAGTAAATTAACTCCTGTTATATTCTTCCTTCCCATACTAATGTTGCCTGTTTCATCAACATTTATCGGAAATGTTTTATTTACCCAGTTTATTGAATTATATGTTAGATAACTATTCATCGCCACTGGTGCTGTAATGACTACATCTGAAAGTGTGTCAATTGAACCGAGGGCTGTATTCTTCCATTTGCCTTCTACATCGTTGTAAGTTAAGTATTGTCCGCTCGCTTGCGCAAATATGTTTGTGTCTATCAAATTATATAAACTGGTTTGGTGCGGATTAGAAGTATTAGAGCGGTGTTGAGTTGAGGCTTTGACTTCGTCGTTGTCCCTCACTCGTTGCTCTGTATAGTATAAATTTTTTCCTTCTTTAATGTCTGTTGTTGATTTGGTAGCTAGTCTCGCATCAAATCGTCCGTCAGTATAATAAAGATTTACAGGGTGAGCATCTTCTGGCACTCTATCCGTGTTTAAGCCTGTAATATTAGTGTTTGTTAAATCAAGGTTAAGTATGTTCAGACTATCTACGGCTAGCTCATTAAGACCTAATAAACTTTTGAATTGACTCATTGAACCAAAACAGGAGGTGTATATTTAGGATAATAATTAATCCGAATAAAAATTATTTTTGGTTAGATATACAACCGAAACAAACTATGCCGAGAGGTAATAGAGAGATTGCCATAAAGAACCTTGAAAAAGCGACTGTAATGAAGAAACAGTATGCGAGGCAGAGAAAGATTGAGAGGGCGAGGGAATTACTAGCGGAGGAAGAGGCTAAAAATGTGAAAGAAATGACCAATGACGAAAAGATGGACCACATCACTAAGAAGCAGTTGGCGAAGGATATGATTGATGGGCGGGACGGTGAGATAAGTGAGGAAAGCAGTGAAAGCGATGAAGAGGTTGAACACGACTTTGTTGATATAGTCGCCCAACGGGTTGCGGGTATGAAACTTAAAGCCAAACAGAAGAAGGCGAAGAAAGTGGTAAAAAAGAAATAGCCTGAATTAGACGAGAGCGAGGATAGCGAAAGCGAAAGTGAGGAAGAAGAGCCTAAGCCTAAGAAGGGTGGTAAGAAGTCTAGCCGAGTTAGTGTCAATGTTTATAACCAACAACCCGATAAACCAAAAAAAGAAAACAATGATACATCTAAAATTTTTCTTAAATTTTGAAACTTTTAAAAATCTTTCAATATATGAACCTTTTTACAACCTACGGTCGTAGACAGTAAAAAAATCTTCATACGTTTTTGCAAACATAGCTTTGCAACAAAAAAAATTCGGGTCGTAGGGTGTCCCTACAATGGATCATAAACACAGCAATCCGCAAAATACTGAAACGGAGGCGGAGTCTCCGCAAGATAAGGAAGAACTTGAAAAACAGAAAATTGAAGAAGCTTCTGAAATACACCATCAATCTAAGAACCCTAAAAAATGGAATACTATACTAGCCCCTGAACCTGAACCATTAAGCCAAGTGTTCATTGACTTAATGGATATGTCTAAAATAGCTACTAAGAAAGGAAACAAAAACTACAACTTTGGATTAGTAATGATTGATGTTTATTCTCGTCGTGGTTGGATTAAACCGATCAAAAATAAATCAACTGGCGAAGTATTGGAAGGATTAAAAAAAATGCCGAAACCTAAAAGGATTACGTCCAACAACGGCAGTGAATATAAAGGTCAAGTTGCTGAATACTTTAAAGACAACGGAATTCAACATACAACTAACGAAGTTGGCGACCACCGAACTATGGGTATAGTAGATAGATTTATTAGAACAATAAGAAATGATTTAAATTTTATGTGGGAAGTTAATGACGATTTTATTTGGGTTCCTTACATTTATGAAATTGTTGATAATTATAATAATACATATCATAATACAATAAAGGCTACACCTATGGAAGTTTATTATGGTAAAAAGAAAAACGATCAAGAAATATACAGGGCTGGTCTTATTAATAAATTTCCTAAGGGCTCAACAGTAAGAAAAGAACTAGAAAGAACGGTTTTTTCTAAGGGTGATGTTCAGTATTCAAAAAAAGTATATACAGTAAAAGGTCGGAAAGGCTTTAAGTTAATACTTGGTGAAAACGAACTAGTCAGTCCTCAACAATTATTAAAGTCCAAAATGAACGAACAAGAACAGGAAGAAGTTAAACCTCAACTAGCAGACAAAGTTAAAGAAGTAACTAAACAAAAAAAGACCGGCCACTTATTAAAGTCATTAGACATAAAGCCGGAAAACATTCGTAGTAGTGCCCGGATTAAAAAGAAAAAAGAAGTAATGGATTTGTAAGTTATTGAAACTGAAAACCAGTAAGACAATTTAATATATTTGAACAGAGTTAACTGATTTAATATTAAAACAAAATGAAACTTGAGAAAGCAACTAAACATTAGTAGCCTCATCCTCCACAACTGCCTCATCATTATCACCTTCTTCATCCTCCTCCTCCTCATCCTCCTCCTCCTCAACATTGAACATTCGCGCTGAATAAACTGTTTTGATTTTTCCTAGCTTTAGTTTCAGAGAAATTTCTAGAATGTTCGCAAAATTTCGGAATAGTACATGCTGACCGCTTGCGAATACAACAACAAAAAGCTCGGGGAAGCGGGGTGCTGACTTATGCCCCCATACCGCCAATGCGATCCTTTTTTCGTCAGGTTCATCATACACCACAGCGGTTCCACTTTCTTTGTCAATGACTGCGTACATAGGATCAAACCTCATAATAGAGTTAGGGGTCCCCTTCTTTCTACCTCTTTTTTACCCCCCTTTTTTGCTCCTTTTTTTGCGCCAACATTTCCAACAAAGTTCATACCAGCAACCCCCTTAGTAATATCCTAAACATACAAACATCAATCTGAGCAACAACAAAAAAGAAAGAGATTACCTTAACATGCTCTTCTTCCTTCTTCTTGGGAGGCATCACCTACATAAACACACAGAGGGACAATATGTGTTTATGTAGGGGTAGTTTAATGTCTTGCCCAGGACTTTATATAGTCAGCTATTTTTACCCCTCAACCCTATTTCTGTATTTATTATATTTATCCAAAACCATATCAAAGCTATCTCCATTACATATTAACTTCCTCGCCTGCTCCTCCTCTCGCAAACTCAATGGTTGCTTCCTAGCTAGCAACCAACTATCCAACAACCTCTCCTCTTTCTTTCTTCTTTCTTCTTCTCTCTTTCTCTTTCTTTTCATTTTATCATTATTTTTCTTTTTTTGCTTCTCTTCTTCTATCTCTGCTAATCTTTCGTCTATCGCATCCTCTCTCTCTTCAAGCTCTTCTCTCTTTTTTGTCATCTCTTTTATTTTTTCATTCATCAACTCTATTTGATTACTTACTCTCATTTTATCTCTAATTACTTTAGTTTCTGGCTTATCCATATAATATTCTATCCAGTCATTACTGTCTCGTCTTATACTCTCATTATCAGAATTATCAGAATAATTATCAAAGTTATCAAAGTTATTGGACATATATATCACTTTTATATATTTTGCAAGGGGTAAAATGGCCTTCTTTCCTCCTGACCAAAAAACGACTTTTTGGGCATGGAGAAAATCTGTTGGTCTATTTTGCAGTTTTCGTGCAAAACAATACCTGTCATCAATGTTTCGGTCACGGGCTCATTTTCCTTTTTATTTATCCGTCGCCATTTTGTTTTCTATCTAACAGAAACTTCAACAAAAAAAGTCAAGAAAAATCGTAAAACCCGTTATATTTCTTTTTTCGCAAATTAACAGCTGTGACTGTGTTCAATGTTGAAAAAGGCTACGTGTATCATTTTATTAACCGTTTCCACTTTTTTACGACCGTTGCCATTTGTCCCGTGCGGGCCGGCCGGTGTGTGTCTCTGTGTGGCGGGGGCGTGTATTGAAAAAGTGTGCCGAAGTGGCACTCTATACTACTCATACAATACATACAATACATACATACAAGACATATACATACATACATACATACATACATGCATACATACATACATACATTTGTACAAACATACATACATACGTATGTACATACATACACATACATGACACAAAAGACATACAAGACATACATACAATACAATACATACAATACAATACATACAATACAATACATACATACAATACATACATACAATACATACATACAATACATACATACAAACTATACAACAATTTCGTGGCATATTATATGTGAGCAATCGTCGTCGTCGTCGTCGTGGTCGTGGTGGTTTGCTCACAAAATTTCACTTTATCTTATATGTGAGCAGCCGTCGTCGTCGTTGTCCTTTTTTCGGGCGATAGAGGCTTTTTTGTATTTGTGAATTGCGGTGAAAAATCGTCCTGCAGAAGGAATTTTCGTCGTGTCTGGTGTGATCACACATCCACGCAGAGGGAAAAGGCACGCAACCTAGGGAATTTGGAAAAGAAGCTAGGGAAATTGGAAAAGAAGCAGACAGCATGCTAACAAGCATACCGCAAAAGCGGTTTCGCCAAAAAAATTCATTTGGTCTATCGAAAATATTTGGAAACGAAACGGTTTTATAAGGAAAAACTGCTGCCAGAATTTTATTCCGAAAGCCATTGAGAATTGTTTGCCACGTCACGCATTGTTTTTTCTTGTCTGTGTCAGCTCCTTGGTCGCGCCATTCTACTGCGATTTTCTGGTCCGTTACAAGTTAAACTCATATGTCAATTCTAGCAAAAAACAAACAAAAAAAACCGGTTAAACTAGGAACAACAACAGCCCAAAACAGGTTTGAACACTTCGAAAACTGAAATTTAAACATGGAAAATCAGGGAAAAGTGATTTATTCATAAAAGCACATTAAGAAAAACCAAAAAGAGACTTTAAACAAGATTAGCAAACAACCTTCCTGATAGGAAATGCTCCTGAAACAGTTTCTAAAAAAAAACTAGTAAAAAAATTCTACGAAAAGCTCATTTAATCAAAACTAACTGTAATCACTTTATGCATAAAAGCAAAAAGTGTTGAAAAACACATACATTTTCACCACTTACTACTTGACTTGTGATACAACTACAATCTTTTGAAAATTGTGCCAATTCATGTAGCATGTTTCGTTACAAAAAAAACATTCGCAGTTGTAACCATCGTTGACTGCACAACCACCGAGTGACTGCACAACCACCGAGTGCATCATTGTAGCAACCGACCGAGCAGTGCTGTTTGTTCTATACCATCACCGGACGAAGACGACGAAATTGATTGTTTAAGAAGAAAATAGTTGTCTATCTCACAGCTAACAGAACATCCAAGCTGGAGATCTAACTCACCTTTGCAAGTAAAAACGCTGGAGATCTCCGAACTTGCGCCAACTGGTCCTTTTTCCTGCATCTCTTTATCAACTTCACCTGTGTCGTCATCCTCTTCTCCTTCTTCCTCTTCTTCCTCTTCTTAGTCTGCTTTCTTCTTTCTTGCCCTCTGCTTGACAGGTTCGTAAAACTGACGCACGCGTTGCTTACAAAACTCCACCTGGGCGCCATCACTTTCGATGCCAACCACATTCATGTTGGGTTGAAGTGCGCTGATTACTTCCGAACCTGATCACATGCAGACGACCAAAACCTTGCTGTGAGGAAGGAGAATGTCAGACAAAATGCGTCTCGCGAGTTCAGTGTGCTTTTCGAACACGTTGACGCGTTCCCCACCTTCATCATGACGTTGCTTCTTGGCATGCACTCTAACAGTGTAGATGTTGTGGCGCTTGAGGAGATTTTTGTCAATGTTGAGAACGAATGAACTCTGCTTGGGGTAAAAAGACACAAGCGACATTTCCACAGCTTTGATCCACTTCTGAGGCACGCCGACGTAGTTGTGGTTCTCCTTGTAACAGTAAACAGTTTCGATGATCTGGAAACCAGTAGTGTGCAAGGCAGACACCAGCATATTGTACTGGGATGGGTGGAGGTGGAAAACGACAATTCTCTTGTCGGAGTTCCCCACCACAGAAAATTGATCCAGCAGTCCCTTGATCTTCTCGTTGATCTCTGTCTGATCTGCTTCCAGCAATGAAATGTTGTAGGGAAGGTCGGCGTACAGGCAGTCTGCAAACATAATCAAACATCATGGAAAAACAGCAAGGTGAAAAGGGAATGTTGTGTCTTTCTGAATCTCACTTCTTCAAAACAAATGAGGTACCGAAATTCTTTTCTATGTATGCATGTATGTATGCATGCATGCATGCATGTATGTATGTATGTATGTATGCATGTATGTATGTATGCATGTATGTATGTATGCATGTATGCATGCATGTATGTATGTATGTATGTATGTATTTATGTATGTATATGTATGTATGTATGTATGTATGTGTATGTATGTGTGTGTATGTATGTATGTATGTATGTATATGTATGTATGTATGTATGTATGTATGCATGCATGTATGTATGCATGTATGTATGTATGTATGTATGTATGCATGTATGTATGCATGTATGTATGCATGTATGTATGTGTGCATGTATGTATGTATGTATTGTGTATGTATGTATGTATGTATATATTTATGTATGTATGTATGTATGTATGCATATATGTATGTATGTATGTATGTATGCATGTATGCATGTATGTATGCATGTATGTATGTATGTATGTATGTATGTATGTATGTATGTATGTATGTATGTTTGTATGTGAATAGTATTTAACTTACTTTTGAGAATGCAAGCACGTATGTATGAATAGGTGCAAATATATACGCAGGTACATATGTATGGTGTAGGATCCGGGTTTAGGGTATTTTGAGAGAGGGTGTATAGTTAATATATATGGATAGTGTGTAGTGTCAATGCTAGCCAGTAACAACGCATAATGAGTAGTAAATAAAATATAGTGCTTGTACATAAAAATGCTGACATGGCGCTCTCACAGGAGATGTTCCCCAGGGCTGCAATATGGTGGGTAAGTTTGTGTACGTGTACAATGCATGAATATACACGTTATGTTTATGTAGCGTATCTATGCGATAAAAACAGCGGATACGTCAGTCGAAGAAAATAAAACGATCAAGAAAAACAACATCAACATATATATATCATGAAAGGAAAATGAAAAAATAAAGATAAAAGTGTGCAAGGTACATGGCGAAAACGTGAGCTTCAAAAATACATAAAGAGATGAAGTATGGAGGATGTACAATGATATCACGAGTGTGAGCTTGGATTTCAGTAACAAAGTAAGTAGATATTTATAATTATGTTTATGTAAACACAGGAACACGCACGTAGGTAAAATAGCAAAGTGTGACTGCAAAAATGAGTATGTAAATGTGAGACCATGTACACATACATCAAAGAATAACCCTAACGTCAATAGAAAACACAACGAAAACGTATAAATATTAGTAACAACAAGCTTATACATGTACACACACGTGTAGTTACTGCTATTTTCAACATAAACGCGTTGGCAAATAATCAAAGCAAGAGGGAATGATGCATAGATAGCATGTAACAGATTTACCTAGAAATGAAGGAGAAGAAAGTAGATGATACCGCAGTTCGTGTCATGAATTTTCGTGCCTTAAATTCACGACATGAACTGCGATTAAGGCTTCTAGACATATCACACAGGTAATCAATACAGAAGGCCAAAAGCACTCAAAACGACAACCACAAGCAACAGAAAAAATATATGACACATTTTTATTAAAAGTTATTACATAATGTATAATATGTCCGACCTCAAACAGAAGAGAGCAGAATATAGAAAAGAAAGAAGCAAACAAAAATATACTTGTGTATGTGGTAAGACCATAGGAATATACAGCAAATACACACACGAAAAATCAGATTTTCATAGAGATTTCTTCGCCGAGAAAGAGGAGGTAATGATTGGAGGTTATCCAGTTATACGTGTTTGTCGCAGAAATGATGACATAGAAAGATATTATAAAAATAAAATGTAAAATGATTTAAAGAAATAAATATTATTACCTATATATATATTATATATTATGTGCGAATTAACAATCCTTCAACAAGCAGACAAGGAGATGAAAGAAATATATAACTCTCATTTTCCTGAAGCAAAAGCAGATGACTTATCTATTAAAATATTTACAAAACAAGAAATGAATAATAGATATGTCAAAGCATACAAATTTTGGAAAATACAAGCCGAGATTATAAGAGATAAAGAAGAAAAAGATATGAAAGACTTATATAAATTAAAAATATGTGCTATGGCCATTGAAAAATTGAATGAGAGAACTCCATTTAAAAAATATGTAAAATCAAACTCTGAATATTGGAAATTTCACAAAAAATATATTATTGTGGATATTGAAGAAACTCCTAACGGACTTCTATTAAGTGGAGCACCGAAATAAATAATTAATTTCAATCAAAAGAGTAAAATTATATTACTTATAATATACAATGGGCAGACACAAGAAGTATCTCACACTTGAAGATAGACGAAAGGCAAACAATGATAAAGCGATGGCTTATTATAACAGAAATCGCGATGAAATAAACAGAATGAGAAAAGAAAAACTTAAAGAAAGAAACAGGAAACTGGAAGAATATGAAAAAATGAAAGCAAAAGAAAAAGCAACAGAAAAAATGTAAAACTATTTTTCATCTAAAGATAAGCATATATATTGATATATATATATTGGTAAAACAATTTAATTATTTTCAATATTTTTATATTCCTGCTAATATAAAAGTAAAATATGCCACCACCATTACCACCTAGACCAACAAAAGAAAATGTAGAACTAGCGAAGGTAAGGGCGAACTTACGCGAAACAAAGACACGAGAGGCGGGACGACGAGAGGTAAAACTAGTTGAACTAAGACCAATACGAAACATAGGTATAAACGGCTTTTCATACCCCTTTAGAAATCTTGACATTAACTTTTATGATATGGATGCGATTGAACTAACAATTATGAGAGCAGTAAGAGATGTTAAAACCAGAGGTATGACAAACGAAGCAAGTATTCATATTAAGTTTGGTTATATAACGGATGTTGATGACAGCCAAAATAGTTTATTTTACAAATGGAAAACTTTCAATTCCGTTAAGTTGAAAGATATAGACGACCTATTTCGTGATATATATCTATACAACGAACAAATCTTGAAGCCAGTGCTCACGGATATGAACGAATTATCCAATACATAAATATTCAAATTGTCCAAGAAGACGGAGGCGGATGCAATTCTTCAGGAAAGGATTTGAAAAATAAAACAGATGAAGGAATTCATATTAATCCAAGGAGTAAGGATAATAATTGTTTCTTCTATGTTGTCAAGAATATATTAAACCTTCCTTTGAAGGGTAAATCAAAACTTAATAAAAAAGTATGTAATGATATTAGAAAAGAATTTAAACTTGAAACTAATTCTTACATACCTTTATCGGTTGGTTTTGAAATATTAAAAAAATATTGTATTGAAGGTAAGTATTTTGAAATAACTGATGCGACAACGAAACAGACTTTCAAAAACTTTGAAGACCCTTTAATTACTGCGGATGTGCTTTGTTATCTTCTTAAAGGACATTATATAAGTTTTATAAAAAGAAACAAAAATAAGTGCCCCAATTGTCTGAGGGAATATTTCAATAATCACACTTGCAATAATAAAATGATTACATATGCGAAGGCTAAACTTAGAGAAAAAGAAAAACAAGTAAGGTCTTTATTAACTAGATTTGATGAAATGAATTATAACAATCAAGATGAGGTTTTTCATTATGACCTTGAGACTTTTACAAACCTATACGAATTGCACACCCCATACATAGCGGGCTATACAATTGCAGATATTGGTTTTAAATATGTCGCTGGCGATGATTGTATTCCCAAACTTCTTGATATAATTTTTAAATTCGCTGAAGATTTAGCAAAAAGAAAACCAAAAGCAAAATTATATGTTAATGCCTTTAATGGTTCAAAGTTTGACCACTACTTCCTTCAAAAAGAATTTATCAAAAGAAAAATTAAAGACACTCCATTGATTAATAATGGAGCCATTATCTCAATGGAATACAAAAACATAAAATTCTGGGATATGTGCAAGCACACTGAAGGAAGCCTTAAAAAGAACCTTGAAACCTTGGGCTGTAATGTTTCAAAAGGAGACTTTGACCATAGTAAAGCGAAACGATGGGAAGAAATGGATGAAGAAACCAAAAAAGAATGTTTAGAATATTTAGAGAAAGATGTTATGGGGCTTAAGGAACTCCACGACACACTAAATAGACAAACATACGAAGAGCACAAAACAAACTTAACCGCTTTTATCTCTACTTCGTCTCTTACATTCAATTTATGGAAAAAGAGGATAGATGGAAAATACATCATTCAATTACCTACCATAAAACAAGAAAGAGACTTTAGAAAGGCTGTGTATGGTGCTAGAACTTATCCAAGCAAAAGGAGGTTTATCTCAGAGCAATACCAAAAATACTTAAGTGGCGAAATTAAGTTTGATGAGATTGTAGATTATCTTATTGATGCGGATGTCGTCTCACTTTATCCAACCGCAATGCTTGAATTATTTATGACTGGTGAAATAAAAGAGTGCGAAGGAGAAATGAAGGGGAAACTTGGTATATATAATGTTGATTACATATCACCAAAAAACCTTTTACACCCGCGAGTGCCATTCCGCGATAGCAAAGGATGCTTAAAGTGGGAACTAAAAGATATGAAAGACCAATGGCTCACGAGTGTTGATATTGAAGATATGTTAGAACTTGGATACGAAGTTAAAATTAATCGCGGATACTACACTGAAGAAGCAGAACCAGTATTCAAAGAATATGTCTCAGAGTTATTCAAGAAAAAAGAAAACTCAAAGAAAGGCACACCGCAATATCTACTCGCCAAGTTGTTTATGAATGCTTTATACGGAAAGACAATCCAAAGACCAATTAACTCTGTGAGTAAATACATAACAAAAAATCACGAGTATTGGAAATTTTGGGCGAAGAATGTTATAACCGATATTGAAAAGTTTGACGAAGCAAACGGAGAATTATGGCTAATCACTGGTATTCCTAGAGACGAGAAAGAAAAGGAAGAAAAAATTACGAAACCCACACATTATGGAGCCTTTATATTAGCATACAGCAGGCGAATTATGTATAAGTATATGACCGAGGCTAACCCAGACAATACCACAGACAAAGATTATTATTATACAGACACGGACAGCATTCAATCACATGTGCGACAAATTGAAAAAATAAAAAGGTTTAGAGATGTTTCAATAGGAGGGATGAATGATGATTTGGGCGATGGTAAGATAATAAGGGGTATATGGGTAGCACCAAAATTGTATATGTTGGAGTATGTTAAGAAAGGCGATGAGCAAGGCAAGACACATTTCCACTTTAGAGGAAAAGGATTGGACTTGAAGAAATTAAATTCTACTGCTTATGAGTTAATGGACAATGGAGAAAGTTTAACAAATACAAGAGACTTCATAATGAAGAAAATCCACACTACTAGAAACAGCAAGCAACAGCACATTGAACACTTTAGCATTCAACACCAAAAGAATGTTGTAAAAGTTGTAAATAAGACGAGATGGTGCGGACGAGATTTCTATACTGATAATGATATCATTCCGCGAGGATACCAAAGACATTAGAAGCGAATGAGAGTGTATTTGATAAATATTAAATAATTAATTTTTTATTTTTTATATCCTATAGTATATACTAATGTCTCTCAAGTCTCTCGCGGAGAAATTTGAAAAACTTTCTATTAATAATAAAACATTTACTTTGGATGATATCAAGAAAGTTATTGATGGGCATGTAAGTGAATATAAATCTGAAAGTAAAAAACTTCAAGAACAAGGTTTGCTACCTATTGGAAAATATAAGGGCAAGTCCGTCGCCGATGTCGCTGTATTTGACAAGCAATACTTAATATGGTTGAACAAGCAACCGATGATGGTAAACTATCAAGAACTCAAAAAAGAAATTGTTAAATATATTCTATAATCACACTACATTCTCCTTTAAATTTATTTCGTTTTTTATTATTCTTAATATTGCCTTTTCTCTATGAAAGTTATTAAATTGTGTATAGTGTGGCTCTTTTAGAATTTCTCTAAAGTCTTCTCTTTCTTCTGTTTCTACATTGGGATAATTTAATTTATTCTCTTCTAAATATCGGTCTGTAATTTCTTTAAACTTTATTTTTTCAAAGTGATGGTCAACATGAACGTTTTTTCTATCGTGTATTTCTTTTGTTATTTCACATATATATTTCGGCTCAATGAAAATGTCTATTACCATTCTATTTAAATATTCTTCTATTTGATTTTTTATAGTATTTCTACACGCATCATTAAATTTGGTCTTGGTGTATCTCATCATTTGTTTCTCTTTATTTACCCCAATGTAATTAATACAATTATACCACGAAAATGCTTTTTCTCCTATACGAAAGTGCTTACTACCATATCCATTATTTTCAACATCAATTTCACAATTTATCAAATGTTCAAATTTCGTCTTATAATCAGGATGATTAATTATAATACCCTTAATAAAATTACTATCAATTTCATTTAACTTTTCATTGTGCTTATATTTGCTGACAATATTTCTTATATATACTATTATTTCTTTCTTTGTTTTAAACATTACTCCGCTTAGTATATACAACATACTATATACTCTTAAATAAAATTAATAAAAAAAATAATATTAATAGTAATACTATACCAATGACAGACCTAAGCACCAAGCAGGACTACTTGAATGAAATTGAAAAATGGAACATTGACAGCGAAGTTAAGAAACCCACTATTAAATGGACAAAGCCTGACATTGTTTCTTTCTATGAGCAATATAAACCAAGAGACGATAATGTTAAAGTAGTAATTCCGTTGGAGGCTATAACGGACGAAGAAGAAAGCACTCCTTTTACGACTGCTGATTTAAAAGAGACTGGTATCACCGAAATAAAGGCTAAGGTCGGCGAAGAAATAGCACAACACGAAGCAGACATTTTTCTTCAATATGGTAAGTATAAAAAAATGAAAATTGAAGATGTTGCTAAGATTGACAAACCATACCTTGAATATTTAATTCAACAACCTTATTTTAATAACAAAGACGCGGTAAAAAAATACCTATGATATCACATCGCTTTTCATTAATTTTTTTGCTTCAATGGTCTTCTATAAAGTTCGCGATTACATTAATATTGCTACCAGCACCTGCCAACACAGCCTTCTGTGTGAATGTCAAAATATCGTTCGGTGTTAATTGAATGTCATAAGTTCTGAGATTAATCTGTTGAGTTGAGGCGGCATTTACATAAATCTTAAAAATTGTCGTTCCGTTGGCGATAGCGGTTGCTTTTGTGTCTGTATCTACGATTGAAGTTGCGGCATCAACATCAGCAAAACCAGCCCCTGTTAGTGTTCCATTCAATACCATTCTGACGACATTTGACTTAGTATCTTCATTTGTAATACTTACCAAGGAAGGAAAGACATTTGAATAGTTGGTTAGGCTATTATTGAATAGTGCTTTATTCCTGATACTTAAAATGGGGCTTTCAGTGGTGCTCGTTTTTTCGTCTCCTTCCGCAGTATTTGTAATACTTGTATTAATAGTATTTGACCCCTCAATGAATAAACTAGCACTCGCCGTTTTAAGAATTTGTATTCCAGTCTTTGCATCATTTCTCATTACGGCTGTAAAGGGTAATGTCGTATTTCGCAGGCTTACACCATTATTAGCATTCGCATACTCAATCATATGAACTAGTTGGAAATCACCAGTCTCTGGATTTTCAATTGAAAACTTAATAGCGCCAAATCCAAGATACTGAAATTGAATTTGAAATACATTTCCTACGCTCCAATCTAAGGCAGGCATAGCCGAAGTTCCATCGCACGGGTCGTCCCAATCTACTTGGTCAATATAATCTACAGCATTTCCCGAACAATGTGCGATATTCATTCCTGCTTGATTTTTGTAAAAATAAAAGCCATTGTTAAGGTCGTTTCCTATTCCAATAAATGAATAGTAATCTTTTGTATCATCCGTTGTCCATAGAGCAGTAAAGCGAGCAAGTACACCCGTTCCAGTTCTATATTTTATTCTCCTTTTACTTACTAATCCAGCATCCGCTGTCGCATTAGCAGTTGTTTTCAATTCAGCCATATTATCCAAAAATGACACAGACGATTTTGTTTCTGTTTTTGTCCATATCCTAGTATTAATGGTATATGGAAAGATTTCTTGTAATACTGGTGTTAATTGCGCAGTTGTTGTTTCGCCGAAGGCTGTCTTCATATTATCAATGTGTCCATCATATCCTACTTTTAGGTTAATGAACTCTCCTCTAGGATTTTGTGCTACCAAATTTCTCTGGTGAGACATTGTAGGTCTATATTATCAAAAAAAATAAATTAACTATTAAAATTAATAATTACCTCTTAACTAATCGTAATCATATTTGCCTTAACCTGAACCTCTCGCTGAGTGATTGCCACGGTGTAGTGGTTGTAGGCGGCATTCGCGGTGGTCGCAATAAACTCCCATCGTCGCTCAGTATCAAGACTTAAACCGCTGATTTCATTTTGGTCTTTGCTCCATAGCGGGCGGGTATTATCCCAAGCATCAACCCAGAACCAATTGTATTTATACACATCGTTATTCAACAAGGCCGAACCCTCAACCTTTGGCTTCAAATACATATAGTCTTCTTCGCTCGCTGTGTCAATGTTGAATTCTTGCTGGCGGGAACCATCCAGAGTAGTGTAGAAATTGACAACCTTAGTAGCGCCACGATTATCGTTGTCATAGGCTGTGTTCTTTCTTTCTTCTGTGTTAAAAACAGAGTGATAAATCTTCTTCAAACGGCGACCATGACCTCTGTCAAATCGCATAATAATGTTTTGGCTTGTGCTTGCTTGTGTAGTATTCTTATAAACATAGGGATAATCAATATTGAAGTTCATGCCTTCGGGGCTAGCAATCTTCTGCTGGATTGATTGAATGACATCAGGGTTCGTTTCAACCGCAAGAAACAAGGCAAGATTGGTGACATCAGCAGATACAGCCATATGCATGGTAGCATTTCCTGCGGCAAGATAAGCAGTGCTAAGACAAGTAGCCGCACCATTCGTCACCGTATAACCGGTTCTGTCAGTAGCACCCCACACAATCCGCATGGTCAAAATTTCTGGAAACATAATAGTCTTATCAAGTGCGAAAATAGTGTTAATAATCATACCCAAAGGAATTTTAACATTAATGGCCAAAGCGGCATTCGCTCCACTTCCCACAAGATACTTCGCCTCGTTGTAATTAACATTTACGGCGGATAGTGCTCCAACTCCAGTCGTCAAAGCAGCATCATCGTGACGACGAGCAGAAATCACTGGCTCTCGCAATAGACCCTGAGTTGCGGCGGCAACATCGTTATTACCATCAACCGCCGCACGAAAGGCTGTTCTAGTTGCTTCAAGAGCACTAATGTTAATCAAGCCGTTAGCATTACACTTTTGGAGCATACACCCCCAACCACTAGCATCCCCGTGGTTAGGAAGGTCTAAGAAATCCTTCAAACTCATTTCTGGTTTCCACAGCATCTTAGTTACCATTCTGAGATGGTTAAGGTCGCACAGATAAACACCGCTACGGGTCTGAAGTTGTATCTGGCTAATTTGTGAAAGGCAGTCCATAAAAATTCTAGTATAAGTGTTGGCAGGAGCCGCTCTCATAGTATAAGTAAAACTCAAATAAGACCTAGCGAGATTGAACGGACGACTGATAAGGTCAAATGATCGTTCTTGCCCACCAGCAGTGGTGACCTCAAAGGTTCCAGAACCCTCACGTGGAGCGAGTTTATTCAAACGATACGAAGCACTGATATAGTCAGTCTTGCTGAAATCCAATTCGCCTCCGTGTTGAGTTGGCATTTTGTTTTTGATTTTTAGGCAGTAGTGTAAGTTGATTAATACACAAATATATTCATAGAAAAAAAAATAATTAAATCAAAAATTAATTAAATTACCTAGATTTTAACAAATTGAAAAAGGATGTAAATAAATTAAAATAATTAGTCTCCCTGTAAATCAACAAAGTCATAACAACTCCCAAACCATTGAGATTTATAGCCTGATCGTTTTCGTCTGTAAGATAAAACCTGAATACATTATTTGAACTGGTGGATAATTTCTTACCATACTCAGACCCGCTTCCGTCGTATATAACGGCTCCAAATGGTATTTCGTTGGCAGTATATATTTCTTGTAGCACGTGATTATCACCTTCGCCCACTAAGTCCGATTGAAGGTATAAAGTCTTTTCACCAGTTAAAATAATTACATTTGGCGATTTAATAAAATCATCAGCAAAGAAATATGTGGAATTTCTATCAAACCCCATTACTTCGTGAATACGGGTATCACTATCAAATATAAATCGCGGTTGAATACCTCCGTTATTTGAAACACTGAATGTTAATTTGCCATCTTCTGGTTCTATGTTGGTATTATTACTTGAGACGACATAAGTATAATTATTTGGGCTGTCCGCGGTTAGCACCTCCGACAACTTATTTTTTAGATTGTTCATTGTGTAGTTTCCCTCAGGTATAGTAATTAAAGCCTCATACCCGTCTTCGCTAAGAGTAAAAGTATTATATGGTGATGCCACAGAGTAATATGACTTCGGCACATAGATATGAAGAATTTTACAATGTGTGGGATTGTCTAGTGATTTTAAGTTTATTTCGTGTGTAAAGTCGCTATCTGTGCCAGTTATTCTGTTTTTGCTATTTATGTAATAGATACCACTTGACCTGCCCCCTTTGTAATCCATTGTATAGATAGTTTAGAATTGCGCTTCTATCTTGCTAATCGCAAGATTTCTCGCTTATTCTAAACCATCGTTTTTTATTTTGGAAAAAAATTAATCTGTTTTCGATGGTTATCAACAAACGAGAATGAGCGAAGCGAATGAGAGTGTAGTTGATAACTATCTTTTATATGTATGTATCAAAATTACCATAACCATTCTGTGCTTTTAATTTCTCCGCTTCTTCTTCTTTTAAGTCTGTGAAACCCGAACTAAACTTAAAGCGATTACCTTTCGCCCGCTCCATTAAAAACCTCATTGAGTGCCATCCATAAGTTGAGGAAGTATCACTCTGTTGTTTTACTGATTAACCTTCATTAATAAATAACTATCGGGGTGGCTTTTATCAATGAGTTGTTTCATTTGTTGTTGAAAGACTTCCGTTGGTTGGTAAAGTGCTAATGGGTCATAGACTTCAACACTCCTGTCTTTATCTAGACTTACCCATATGGCAATCCAATGAGACCCCGCTTGTTTGTGATTGTCCAAATTCATAATAAATCCGTATCGCTTTCTTTTTTCTGGATTTAGTTTGTAGATTTCATCACTTGCTATCGCTCCGAGATACCATCCATATTTTTTCATTATGTCATCTATTTCGTTAGTCATTAGCCCGCGCCCCTCACCCTGTTGTTCGTCTGGCGGTGGCTCTGGCTGTGTTTTGTCTGGCAGATCAATTTCAACGCGTTGAAATAGATCGGGTTGCTGTGGTTGTGGCTCTGGCTCTGGTTGCTGTGGTTGTGTCTCTAATGGCGGGGGTAGCGGTTGGGGCATCCCTTCATCAACATTTAAATCCGCTGAAACTTGTTTATCTACATTTGGGTTTATTGTCATTTTGCTAGTTAGAGTTTTTACAAAATCCTTTTTATTCATTGTGTGCCTCCAATCTTTGCGGGCTAAGTATTTTTTTATTTTCGCTACTGAAAATACCTTATCAATTAATTCATCTAATGTCTTCGCTCCAGTGTCTACGCGACGCTTGGGGGTATGGTAGGGGGTTTTTCCCCCTCCAGTACCTTTTTGTTCAGTAATACCCATATACTCTTCATATCTAGCATAATCCGCCACTTTTCTTTTTACGTTTTTCACCTCACTTCCAACATCAATATTAAACCTTTTAATCATGTTAATAATCCACTTTGAAGTGTCTTTGTAATTTAATTTGTTATGACCATCATTATCTAGTCTCTTTTTTAAAGCCTGTGCTAACTCTTTTATGGTAATGGTTGGGTGATAAGTTTTTGAAAATCCAGAGATTAAAAATTGATTAATTTGTAAATTTTCAAGATGCTTACCCTTTTCTTCTGCTTTCTTTTTTTCCTTTTCAAGTTTTTCTTTATATTCTTCTGCTAACTTTTTCTGTTCCTCTAAAGATGTCGCTGTGGCTATAGCCATCTGAATATCTTGACTGGCTTTTTGTAAGTCTTTGAGACTCATCTTTTTAATGAATTTATCTGTATATCCTGCTAATTTCAGTGTTTCAATATCTTTCTGCTTTTGCTTTTTTTCTTCCTCATATTGCTCTTTCGTTTTCAATGGTGCTTCATCTCCTAAATTAGGTAAGGCTGGTGCTTGTGGTGGTGCTTGTGGCGGTGCTCCAAATTGTGGTGCTTGTGGCTGACCAAATTGTGGTGCTTGTTGTGGCTCTCCAAATTGTGGTGGCATAATATATTGATATTGCGGTGGCGGTGGCAATGCTTGTATTCTATTTTTTCTATCTTCTTCATATTTTACATCATCTATGAGTTTTTGCTCCCTTCTTAGTTCTCTGTCTTTTTGCTCTTGTCGTTCCTTAATATCTGATAGTTCATTGCGGTGTATCCTTGCTAACTCATCCTGCCTTTCCTTCGCATCTGCTACGTCTTTTCGTTCTAGCCTTTTCTTTTCTTCTTCTAAATCCTCCCTTTTCTTCTTTTCCTTTTCTTCCTCGTCATGTATTAACTCATATTTCTTTTGTAAGTTGCTTTGTATCTGGTTTCGGTTCTCATGTTCAAGACGATTGAAATCAGATTTGATTATTTTTTCTCTTGGTTTGCGGCTAGCCCTTTGTGACTTTGGTTTGCTAATATATTTCATAAAAAGTTTAACAATTTGTAATGTGCTTAAATCATTTGTTTTCTTACCAAAATTAAGATAATATTTTTTACCCTTCTGGATAATATAAGGCCTTCCGCTCTTATTTCTATAAACTCGTGGTGGACGGACTTTCGCCTTTTTCACATTCTTAGTCTTAGCCGAACCCATTATATTATCAAAAAAATATTTCTAGAAACAAAATATATCTTCAACGGAACTTTACAGCCCCTCCTCGTTGCTTACCATAACCAAGTTTTGCAGCAGTTGAACCAATACGAGACGCATATGGAACCCCGACATCGCCGAGGGCATTAGCGGTCTTTGAAATAATCTTGTTATCGCGAAGGAATTTATTAACAGCCATTGCGGTTTTTCCGACCTTAGCCCAGTTAATCTTTCCTCCCTTTTGACCACTCTTCTTCTTTGATCTTGTCCGAGATACTTTTTTTCCTCCCTTCTGTGGCATTGATGGATTGTATCCGATGTTATATCCTGATGGTTGTGAAATTATCACTGGTGATACTGGCATATATAATACAGAAAAATAATTATTTACAAATTTTATTTTTTTTTACTTAAGACGATAAGCAAAGTTTTTTCTTAATTCATCATCAACACTTGAAACATAAAGAAAATTAAATCTCTCTTTCGTAGCCTCGTGATACTTTTGAAGAAAATAATCAAAATCAAAAGATAAGTCTAAGTGTTTATACACGAGTTCCATTTTGTCCTGAGACTGGCTTGGAAAGATTAATAGATAATCTAACTGCTTAATTGCTTCTGGCCGTAGGTCGTTCAGATACTGACTAGACATAATCACCTTTGATTTATAGTGCCTATTCTTTTTTAACAAATCGCTTACGGACTTATCTCTTAAACCGCTCCCTAAATCATCCAAAACAAAAACAACCTCTGGAGAAATATACTTACTTGGCCTTTCTTTCGGTGCCTCCTTTATCTGTTTCTTTTCTTTTCCAAAGTATAAAAATTGTGGTTTCTCTATTTCTTCTTCATCTTTGATTTCGCCTTCTTGCTCTTCGTCTGGTTTGTTCAATTTGTCTAATTCGTAGTCTATGACACTATCTCCGACACGTCGGAGATTACCATCCGATTTAAGAAAGGTATATATTGCCATCGGGTTTCCCCTGTTCTTAAAGTGCTTAACCATTGCTTTATAAATGTAGTCCTTGTGTATGGTTGAAGCGATAATAACAATACGGGTTTTTCTGTCTGTTGTCCGTTTCAGTATTTCAAAGAGTGCTGTTGTTTTCCCGCTCTTCTTACGAGCGAGAAGAAATATATTGGCATAAGGCTCATTGAATAATTTATAACCCTTGGCTTTTTTATCTCCGTTTCCGTCCTGCTTCACAGGCTTAACTTTGACATTGTTAATCTTCTCCATTATATATTATTACCCTAAAAACTCTAGGCATACAACAATTCTTCCCGCTAAATTTCCTGTGTCAATATTTCCGCTGTCGGTTTCAAGGACTTTAAATGTATATTGTCCGTCCGTCCATCCGACAACACCCAAATTATAACCGAGATTTGAAATGTTTGCTGTAGTGCTGTCCGCAAATGTTCCAATAATTCCAATTCTATCCATGTAAAGAATTCTGGTTTTTGTCTCTGTCTGGTCGTTCATATAGTGGATAAATTTTACATTCATTTTGGTGGGTGTGAATGACGTTTGAATATTTTTATTAAATGCTTTGCTTCCTCCAGCAAAATCATTGCTCAGGAAAATAATCTTTTGGTATTTATAGTCAGTCATGGTTATATTACTGATGATAAACTTTTTAATAATCAAAATATTTTCGCGGACTGCCTGCGACTTTTACTCACGGATAAGTGAAAAAAAGAATATAAGTTGTGTTTATTGTATTCAAAAAGGTATAGATACTAAATTTAAATGTGTGTATAAGCCAATGTCAGATTGGTGTGTTAGTTTTGATGAAGCCATTCCTTTAATGTGCTCAAATGATGATATGTGGTATAAAATACATATATACGAGTGTTCATTTCTTTGAAGAAGGTGATGGAAGGCATAATATTATCCCAATCAAAAGTGTTAAAATACCGACATAAGTATTAGCGACCTCACAAGGCAAGTTCTTTTCAGATAGCCTTACGATACAAAGGGTGATGATGGAGATAATGACACCCGTTTGAAATAAGTATTTAATTAGTCGGCTGTCTGTCGGTCTATTTTTCATACAACAGCACGACCAGTTATCTTCCAATTCATGCTCTACTTTTTTTTCCTCAGTCTTTAGTTCTGTTTCAAGAACACGAGACTTTAATTCGGGAGTTAGTTCGCCATCCATATCCATAATAGGTGGGGGTCTGTGAAGTCTAGTCGTATTATTTGACATTTTCTCTAATTTCTTGTAGTATATTCATGAGATTATTATTTTGTTTTTCTAAATTAACTACCCTATCTCGGACATGTCCGAGATTATCTGATAATTGTTGAACGGCCTTAATTAATGGTGCGATAAACTCTGAATAACCTATACCATAACCGACATCACCACTATCAACACATTTAACATCTTCTGGATTGATACTTACACCCTTCAATTCGTATTCCGCTCCTTGCTTTGGACACGGAACCATAATTGTTTCTTTTATAAAACCGCCAAAATCTAGCATATCCATTTCTGTTAGTATGTCTTCTAATTCTTGTGCTATTAAGCCAGTCCTACATTTCTTTTTGTCATCAATCATACGATAGCAGACTGGATTTAACTTATTAATAAAATCTAAGCCTAAACATTCCTTTATATCTTCTTTTTTTCTCCTGTCTGAATATTGAATTGGATTAGACAATACCCATAATTGCCCATCGCTTGCTTTCAAAGACATTAAAGCAGTATTTGAATTATTCTCCCATATGAACCCACTCGTTGAAGAACCATTCACTCTAAATCTAATAGAATAAGAAGTTAATCCTCCGCCTACTCCTCCTGCTGGTGCTGTTCCTCCACTTAATGCTTTATTTGCCCCAGACTGGCTCATATAAATTCCCCAGTTTGAATCTCCAATGTCCCACATAAATATTCCTCTCGCATTTGTCCCGTCTGTTTGCCCTTGAATTGCTATTTTTGCCCCATTAGTTGATGCTGATGCCGTTGTTAGCACCCCAGAATATGTAATCCCCGCATTTGCCGTTATCAATCCTTTTGTCCATAAAGTTCCATTTGCTCCGTTTAATGACATTAACAATTGCTCTGCTGAATTCTCCCATACAAATCCCATTGTAGCATCATTAGCAACCCTGAAACGAAAAGCATACGAAGTAAAATCATTTCCAGAAACTGCCGTACCATTTGCTAAACTTTTGCTTGCTCCGCCAGATGCCGCATAAATTCCCCAACTCGTATTAGTCGTATCCCATAGAAATATTCCTTTTGCATTTGTTCCGTCTGTTATTCCCTGAACTCCTATTTTCGCTCCACTGGTATTCGTTGCTGATGTTAGTGTGCCAGTATATGTAATCCCCGCATTTGCCGTTATCAATCCGCTTGCGGTTGCCGTTGTTGTTGATATACTCGCATTTGCCGTTATTAATCCACTCGCCGTTAAGGCTGTGGTTGATATCCCCGCGGTTGAAGTAATTGTCGTTCCAGTTATTGTTCCTCCATTTGTTATATTGTTTGAGTTCATATCTAAGGCTCCATAAAACCGCATACCCCCAGCATTGTTGAAACGGACAATGTCAGACGAAGCACTTTTATTATCCAAAAGTTTTGAAATATAAAGTCCCGCTCCTTTTACATCAGATGCTACATTCGTAAATACATAACCTCGTTGGTTAGCGGTTCCACTTGTAGCGGTATTTAGAGTAAATAAGAAATACTGATAATCTCCTGATGTCTGTGAAAAGAATATATCTCCTCCATTTTGGTTTAATATCCTCGCACCATTATATGTTATATTTCCACCATTAGTGATAGTTTGATTATTAAAATCGGCATTGTTCGTTAAAGTTAGATATTTTATTGTAGTGCTCGCCCCATTAAATGTTTTACTTCCTGTTATGGTTTGGTCTCCTGTTAGTTTTACATTTTGTCCGTCCAATGTGTCAGCATACCCTTTTGTCGCTCCGTCTGTTGATAATGTTGGAGTTCCAAGGTTGGCTATTTTGCTACTATTACAATCTAGCCCCGAAGCATTTACCCAACCGACGATTGTCCCGTCAATAATAAAACTTATTTTTTTCGCAGAAATTTCAAAGTTGTAATATGTTGCTGTTTTCATATCCAAACTAGCAATTGACCCGATATTACTGGTAGAATTGAAAACGATAAATGTTCCCTTTGTTGTTGAATTGATTGAATTTCCCGTTATTTCAACACCACTACTATATGTCTTAATTCCTGCTATGGTTTGGTTTCCTGTTAGTTTCACATTTTGCCCGTCTAATGTATCTACATAACTTTTGTTTGCTCCGTCCGTTGTTGCTGATGGTGTGGCTAAGTTTGTTATTTTTCTGTTGTTTAAAGATAGTGTCGTGCCTGTTGCTGTCGCGATTACATTATCACCCGCATATAAATCAACATATGACCCCGTTATTTGTATCGGATACCAAGTCGCTGTTGCTGTCTTTTGTGCGGCAATCATTCCTATATTTGTCGCTGTATCAAAGGCAACACCGATACCATCAAAAGCGGTTGGAGCAGTAGCGCCCCGTACTTCTATTGTTGAAGTAAATTTTTTGTTCCCTGCTATGGTTTGGTCTCCTGTTAGTTTAACGACAGAAGTATCAAGAGTAGAAACATCAACACCATCAACAAGATTAACATTTGTTATACTTTGGCTTTTCATATCAATCCCCGCGCTCGCATTTATTATACTGCTGAATGTTTTAATTCCTCCTATAGTTTGGTCTCCTGTCAGTTTGACTACTGCGGTATCAAGAGCCGAAACATCAATACAATCAACCAAATTTACATTTGTTATGTTAAATCCTCCCATATTTAAACTACCCGTCATAGCCGTTGTGCCGTCCTTGGCTAGTTTCGTATCGGTATATGCTTTTGTTGAAGCATCATTGTCATAGAATGGCGCAGGAAGCCCGCTGATTGCTGTCGTGCTGTTAAAATTTAAAACATTATTTGTCAATGTCATTCCACCCCCTGTTGTTGGAGCAAAAAGTATGGACGAGCCTACAAAAGATAATGGATAGCCCGTTGCTCCACCTGCCTCCGACGAATAGATAGAGCCCATATTATTGTTATAATTAAAGAATAATTTGCCTGTGTTTAATGGATTTGAGTCTTTTACTGCCACATAAGTAGTAAATGTTTTATTCCCTGTTATGGTTTGGTCTCCTGTTAGTTTAACGACAGAACTATCAAGAGCCGAAACATCAACACCATCAACATTACCGACATTTGCTACATTAAAACCCCCCATATTTAAATCTCCAAACATCATAGCGAGACCATCCAATCTTAGAAAAGGTGAAGCAACATTTCTCCATTGCCCCGTGCTATAAATGAGTAGTTGGTTATCGGCGGGTGTGCCTGTAATCAAAACATCGCTGTGTGTATTAATTGAGCCATCCGCGGACACTTTATCATTATTGTCTTCGTGCTCTGATATCCAAGTATCAACATCTTTGGTATTTAGTAAATTAACTCCCGTTATATTCAAATTACCACCCATACTAATGTTGCCGAATTCATCCACATTTATTGGAAATGTTTTATTTACCCAGTTTATTGAGTTATATGTTAGATAACTATTCATAGCAATTGGTGCTGTTATGACTACATCAGAGAGTGTATCAATTGAGCCGATTGTTGTATTTCTCCATTTACCATCTACATCATTATATGTTAAGTATTGCCCGACCACTGGTGCGGATATGTTTGTGTCTATGAGATTGTATAGACTGGTTTGGTGCGGATTACTTGTATTGGAGCGGTGTTGAGTTGAGGCTTTAACTTCGTCGTTGTCCCTTACTCGTTGCTCTGTGTAGTATAAAGTTTTTCCTTCTTTGACATCTGTTGTTGATTTTAAAGCGAGCCGTGTATCAAAGCGGTTATCAGTGAAATAAAGATTTACGGGTTCGGCATCTTCTGGCACTCTGTCTGTATTCAGACCAATAATATTAGTGTTGGTAAGGTCTAAGTTTTTTATGTCTAGACTATCAACGGCGATTTCTGACAAGCCCAAGAGAGACTTATATTGCGACATTGATTTTCTAAATTCACACTTTCGCTTCGCTTTTCGTAAATCTCAAACTCGTTTGAGATAATTTAGAAAATCGTTTCCTATATTATTAGAATAAAATTTTATTTTAAAACGATGTTTGACAATAAACGAAAAATCTTGCGATTAGCAAGATAGAAGTGAAATTGTCAAATATCAATTAATTAATTAAAAAAATAATACTAAGAATAATATATCTTTGTATTAAAAACTATTGTATTGAAAAATAGTTTATATGCCGAGCCCCGAGGCTTCAAAGGAAAATTGGAATAAGGCGGTTGAAGGAATAAAGGAGAAAGCTAAACAAAGAAAAATGGAGCATGCGAAGAAGGTTTTACAACAATACCGCACCGCCGTCAAGGAAGAAGAAACCGATATGGAGCGAAAAATCGCAGAGATAGAAAATAAGAAACTCGCCAATGACATACTTAATGAAAGAGACAATGACGAGGAGCCAGAGCAAGAAGTTAGCGATAGCGAGGATGAAATTGACTTTACTGACATACTCGCAGAAAAGATGGCGAAAATGAAAATCAAGAGAGCGAAAGCAGAGAGTAAGAGGGCGAAGCAAAAAAAGAAACCAGTGGTTGAACACGAGGAGAGTGAAAGTAGTGAGAGTGAAAGTGAAGAAGAGATGCCAAAGCCAAAGAAAGGGAAGGGTAAAAAGTCAAATATATCAGTTAATGTTTATAATCAATCTGAAAAGGTAAATAAGAAAGAAAAAAATAATGATATTGAAAAATGTTTCTTAAAATTTTAATTATATAATGCCCGATTTAGACCATAAGCACACAATTATTAATACACAGAATGCGGATATGCAACTAGAAGACACTCCAACTGGAGAAGAAATAAAAAGGTCAAAAGAAGAGGAGGCACTTGAAATACACCACCAAAAGAAAAACCCGAAAATATGGAACACGATATGGGTTGATAAACCATTAGACCAAGTTTTCTTAGACTTAGCAGATATGAGTAAGATAAAAGATAAGAAAGGCAATAAGGGCTATGCTTGGATGCTCGTTTGGATTGATTGTCATAGCCGATTTTTAATAATAAAACAATTGAAAAATAAAACAGCGAAAGAAGTATATTATGCTTTGAAATCTATACCTTATAAACCAAAGTCAATTACAACCGACAGCGGAGGAGAATATAAAGGTGCTACTCGTGATTATTTTATTGAAAATGGAATTAAACACGATGTCGTTGAAGTAGGAGACCACAGAGCACTTGCTGTAGTTGATAGAGTTATAAGAAGTATTAGAAGGTGGTTAGACCTTTTATTTGAAACAAATAGAAATTTTGATTGGGTAAGTTATATTCAAGATTTAGTTAATGAATATAATCGTAAAGTTCATCGTGGAATTCAGGCCAGACCCGTGGACGTATTTGCTGGGAGAGATAAGAACAAACAAACTATAACTCGTGATAACCTTATTAATGAATTCAATATTGGCGATAATGTCCGTAAGGAAAACAAGAGGAATGTTTTCAGTAAAGGCGGTAGAGTTTGGTCAAAAACTATATATAAAGTCAAGGGACGAACCGGATTTAAAATAATTTTGAATAATGACGAATTAGTGAGCCCTAGAGATTTATTAAAAACTGATTTTACAAAACCTATTGACGAAGAAAAAGAAATCAAAGAACAAACGAAAGAGATTATCAAGGAAAAGAAAACAAAAGAACAACTAAAACGAGAAAGTATTGACAGCGATAATATAAGAACAAGTAAAAGAGAAAGAAAGGCGAAAGTAATATTAGATTTGTAAAATAAATAAGAATAAATACTGCCGAAGACACTCAGTTTTTATCAAAATTAAGAACGATTGTCTGTGCCAGACTTGCAGTAAAGAGGTTCCCCCACATCCTGAACATAATATCTCTTCGCTGCAGCCCACTTGTGAAAGACTCTAACAACTCCTCTGCCGTCAATTGTTACTGCTAGGTAATCTGCTCCTGTTGGGAATGGCCTCATAAGAATTCCCTCCACACAGCCTGCCTGAGTGAAATTAAAAACTCGATCTCGCGAATTCGGAATTGAAGAAAACTTCACATACTAATAGCATCTCTTGTTTTCTCTTAGTTGAGCTGGGGTAGGGGCAGTCAGTTTGACTTCTTTGTTCTCCGCCAGTACTTCCGTCTCAGGCGAAGGTTGGTTGATGTCAAGGTCTGCAAATTCTTCAACTGGTGCTTCCTCGGACATTCCTACAGCACCACAGACATCAATGGTTTAGTCCTTTTGCGAAAAATCACTTTTTGCTTTCTGAGAAAGACAAATTCTGAGAAAAAACACAAGGTTTTCTGGAAATGTTTTTTTTGGTGGTGCGGAGTATTTTAAGCGAATTCACACGGGAAAAAGTGGCAAGAATTGAAAATGGATGGAAAAAATTTAGCCGTAAAGGAAAAGTGGTAATACTTGATGGATTTTTCCAAACCGGAGACGGGAAAGGTGAGGCGAAAAAGCCCACTAGACGAAATTCGTCGTGGACAACTTTTCGCTTTTTAAGTGTGCGGTATAGGATAGATTTGTGCTCATAATACACATAAATAAGAACACAAATGAGTGACGAGAGCGATAATAGTGATAATGATTATG
Organism: Paulinella micropora; assembly: GCA_019918135.1. Classification (NCBI taxonomy): domain Eukaryota; phylum Cercozoa; class Imbricatea; order Euglyphida; family Paulinellidae; genus Paulinella; species Paulinella micropora. Next base: position 144,844 of record WBZZ01004331.1, on the reverse strand, counting down.
CTGATAGAGAAGAAAACAATAAATGGATAGAGAAATTAAGAGATAAGCCACGTAATGAATTAGTAAAAAGTAAGACATATAATGATGCAAGAATGGATAATATACTAAGCAAACTTGACCGCAATGAACAGGAGCGAATGGAATTAGAGAAACAAAAGAAAGAATGTGAAAATAAGGCGAGTGCTATTGATGAATTACTTGACCAACGTAATGATGAAGTAGCACGAAAAGAAAAAATAGAACAACTGAAAAGAGAGAAAAAAAGAGAAGAAGAAAAAAAGAAAAAACAATTGCGTCTACTTGAGCATTGGTTGTGTGCGGAAGAACAACCAATGGGTGTAGAAGACGAAATACGTGCTCGTAAAATGATTGATGGAGGAAAAACTTCATCTGAAATCATTCAAGAGTATGAAGCCTACAAAAGGCGACGAATTTCCTAATTAGAATTTTAGTCAACCTACAAATATGTGTTGAAACTATTAGTTTTTATTATACCTGTTTAGTGGTGTTGGTTTCCACATTAAAAAGACCCTACCACACCAACTGCATGTGTGGTAGAAAAATGGCATATTCAACATAGCATCCTTGGACTGCTCGCAAGAAAATCTACTTCGAAGGTAATACATATTTTTTCTGTTGCTTGTGGTTGTCGTTTTGAGTGCTTTTGGCCTTCTGTATTGATTACCTGTGTGATATGTCTAGAAGCCTTAATCGCAGTTCATGTCGTGAATTTAAGGCACGAAAATTCATTACACGAACTGCGGTATCATCTACTGAAGAAATGGAAGCAGCCACAGGAAATTGATGCAGCCCGAGGTCGGAGACAGTTGAATGACACAGTGCAAAACAGCATTCACTAATTAAAATTGTTTTTGTACATCACTGTAGTATGAGAAGTAGGAAAAAATATGACGTAGAGAAACAGAAAATATCTGTGACATGGAGGGAATAACCATGGTTGTGTTACTGCAGGGCAGGAACCAACCCCAACAAGGTTCAAAACGCGCCTTTATGAGAGTGCCACCATCAGCCAGGAATCCTAAATTACCACCACCCCTAAGCCACATTCAAGAGACTAGTCAGGGCGAACATGTCACTCTCAATTATCCTTGCCTTTCCGATGGGTGTGTCGGAAACAGCCTGAGCAAAGCAACACTTACGAAATTTGAACATCAAAAAATCATGCAGGGATTAGATCTCGAAGCATACGGGTTGGTACTGTTTGCATTCACGATGGCGGGTCTTGGCGGCAGTGAACCACTTGTGAAGCTGTTTGATTTAAGAATCCGGAATCTTGTGCTGTTTCACAGCGGTTTTAAACAAGAAATCCACTGTGGTGGAAAGTGCTTTTGCGCCGGTGCAGTTTTAAGCTCGGGGACGAGGTTCGTCAAACTGTCCCAATCAGAGTCTTCCACGCTTCCTTTCATGTTGAAAACATCAACAGTCGAGGCAAGTGCAACGATGTCCTCCTTGAGCTTTTCCTCGCAGCACCACTTCTTCTGGGTAACCAAGAACTCCTTCAGGGTCGGAGCCACGTCCTTGAGCTTGCAGTGCTTCAGCGTCTCAACCAGGTCCCTCATTTCTTGCAACAGGCCAGGTTTGTCTTTGCGTACTCAGTGAAGCTCATGTACACCCTCGATGACTGCTTTGTCCATGTCCTGTCGAATGGCCTGCGCGTGAGCAGTTGAAACCACACTTTCCACAGCTCCCCCGTGTTAGAAGAAACGTAAGTCCACATGGAACCAAACGTCGCAGGCAGGATTGAACGGGAAAGTGTGATTCTTTTTTCCAGCCAATCAAAAACTTTTCGATGGCACGCTCGTTGCGGGACTTCAGACGCGCGATGGCAGCCCAATCCTGGTTGTGAGCAGCGATTGCATTTTCACCGAAAGTGTTTTTGCGGTTATTATGAGCGATTCGGTTTTCGAAAGCACAGAGCAAGCTGACAGCCCGACGATCTGGTTCATTCCATCTCACGAATCGCAGCTTGGACATTTTGATTGTTTACCAAAGAGGGTTCTTTGGGTCACCTTCGTGAAGACGCTGGATTGCGTTGGATGTGTGCAGTCCAACTAAAGCCTGCATGGGAAGCGAGCCATCCGCCATGTTCTTCTTCAAGAAGAGTTGCAATCCGTTCCGCGCAGCCAAGGGGATGTTGTCCCGTTCCGCGAAGCTAAGGGGATGTTGTTCCAGTCGTGTGAGTCACCTTCAGGGTTGATTAAACCAGCGGCTTCGGTTCTATGAAGACATTCAGTCGGGTGCTTCTTCTTCCTCCCAGCAGAACACAATGTAGTGCACGTTGTTTTTAGTTTACATTGACAGCTTTGATGATGGTTGTTCCGGTCTTCGGTTCAGATTTAAAGTTTTCGGGCATTCTTTAGCTTTGTTCATCGTTGCCAACCGGTCATCGCTACAAGTTTTTTTAATTGTTAAAATTCAAAAATATGATATTTTTTGTTTTATGGAAATTCATGCTTCGGATTTCTGTGTTTGTCCCTTGGGAAGGGTTCGCTTTCCGTTTTCGTAGCACCTCGCCAGTTGGCTTTTACAACTTGACCGGTTTCCAAGCTACCCTTCTTCAATCTTGACTCACGAGTTCCTGCACAAACAACCCTGTCATGCTTTTCGTCCCTTCATTTCTTCTTTCCAGTCGTTGTTTGTAGTCAGGTTTTTTTCCAGCACGAGTTGAAACTTGAAAAATATGTCATATTTTCGTCTCGTGAACATGAGCATGTTTTTATTAATTACAAAAATGATATTTTATCCCTCCCGAGGGGTAAATGAAGCCATACGTTGGCAGGTCCAAGACAATCCCCTGGCTCTTGCTAGCTTTACACTTGATCGTGGAAACGAGATATTTAAGCGCGCTTTGCTGCGCTGTGCGTACCTGTATTTGCGTATGCGTACCTGTGTTTGCGTATGCGTACCTGTCGCATTTAATCAAAAACACCACACTGGAGTGGTGGGGGGGGAGGCTATAGCTAACGCGTTTAACGCAAAATACGTCGCTCAATCTATAAACAGGCAGGTCCCTTTTGTCAGATACAATACGTCGCTCAAGCTGTAAACAGGCAGGTCATTTTTTTTTGAAAATTTTAGCTCACTAGTCAGAAATTTTAAATTTAGCCTATCTTTCAGAAATTTTAGCCCACCAAGGAAAAAAACATATAATTTAGATAATGTGGTTGGGGAGTATTTGGAAGAGATGGATGCATAGTAACTGCCTCCCAAACTCACCCAAACCCAAACCCACCACACGGGAGTGGTGGAGGGGGGCGTTCGCCCCCCCCCCAAGGAAAAAACATATAATATTAATGTGCTGGGAAAAACCCATATAATCTTGGTCCTGCCAACGTACGGCTTCATTTTACCTCCGGAGGGGTAAAATATCGTTTTTGTAATTAATAAAAACACGCCCATGTTAACAAGACGAAAATATGACATATTTTTCAAGTTTCAACTCGTGCTGGAAAAAAAACATGAGTACAAACATCGACTGGAAAGAAGAAATGAATGGACGAAAAGCATGACAGGATTGTTTGTACAGGAACTCGTGAGTGCAGATTGAAGAAGGGTAGCTTGGAAACCTGTGAGGTGCAGCGCAAATGGAAAGCGAACCCTTCCCATGAGACAAACTCAAAAATCCGAAGCATGAATTTCCAAGAAACAAAAATATGTTATATTTTTGAACTTGGATGACTACAAAAACTCGTAGCGATTACCGGTTGGCAACGATGAACAAAGCTAAAGAATGCCCGAAAACCCTAAATCTGAACGAAGACCGGAACAACCATAATCAAAGCTGTCAATGTAAACTAAAAAACGACATGCACTGCATTGTGTTCTGCTGGGAGGAAGAAGAAGCCCCCGACTGAATGTCCTAAGAGAACCGAAGCTGCCATGTGGACGCCCGGGCGCCACTTGCAGCTCTGCGCTCAGGTGGCCTTAAAGACTGCTGCACTGACTCGGAGGCGATAGTAGATGCTGATTCTGTAAATTGGGACACATCACTGTCAGAACTGTCGGAAGTGTCTCCAGCTTCGCTCTGCGCCATGCGTCAGTGTCCTCGCCGTCAGCAGCAGGTGCCTCACCTCGGCGGTGTCTTCGGCGAGGGCGAGGCAAATGCGGTTCTGGGATGGATGTGCCTTATCATCCGGCGGTTGTTCCCAGAAGACATGGAGGACGCTGTACTACTGAGACTAATCACACCTGACTCCGCACGGGCCAAATCAACACTTTCGTCTGGATCGTCAACGAGTCCGTCTTCAATGGCGGCACGAACAGTCACCAGCCAGTCCAAAACAGTGAGTCGACGACACCGATCCACGTTTGAGCAAACTTCGGCTACACATCATTCATGACCTCGACCTTGAGATCGAATGCAACAAATCCTTGTTTCATGTCTTCCTTCGAATCCCAGTCAAGGGCTGCCCCGGCTGGGTACATTCTCGCACGGTCATGAACAATGTCGATCAGATCAGACAGGAAGTTGTAAGCAATCTTGACTTCCTCACCGCAAGGGTCGATCTTTTGGCCTTGGGACTCAGAAGGGAGGCGCCACATTGCTCGACTGTGAGTTAGCAGCAACAGGGCTGCTCGACGTGCTTGACGTCGAATCGCATGGGGTCTGTAAGAGAGTGCCTCGCTACAGTGCTGAGGTTTGCTTCGCAACGCTCTTCAGAAAAGATCCGAGGGTCGTGACAAAAAGCCCTCCACGCCGGATACTGGTGGCGCCTCTAGTAGTTGAGGGTCAGAAGTGCAGGCACAAAACGTGCGAGTACTCAGTAGCTGGACTGAAGTGGAGAAGAACATGGAGGGCGCGATGCAAGTAAAGCGAAAATCTGATCAGGCATGTTCTCCTGATCACGCAGCCGAGATTTGGGCCTGAAACACAAAGAAGAAAAATATGGCATATTTTCAAACCTCACAAACATGGCTGGCTGACGGCTGGCATGAACCACTCAAACAAAACCAGCAAACCTCCGAGGTTAGCCCTCTGCGCAAGGGTGAGCTCTTCCTTGAACTGGAAATTGTCGAGTAGGTCAGCTTGAACGTGGGGGTAAGCAAGACGAACGTAAAGCCATGACCACCGAAATCGTCTTGAGTCTAGGTTTGATCCTGAACTTTTTGGAAGGAAAAAGCTCGTGCCACTTGGGCCCAAAAACCTGGCACTTAAACTCACGCCAAATCAAGACACAAAGGAACTTGTGAACATGCCAATGGCAAGAAGACACACATCCAGGACTTCAAGTGCGACAAACGCCGGCTTCGATCGTACAAGGCCTGTGAACATCAATTTAAAAAAAATACAATATTTTTCGAATGCATGCACAGAATTACTACTTGTAACCCGCTTGTAAATGTTAGGAATCTACAGTAAAAAAGCTGGAAACGCCAAACTTCCGAACGCCGATGCTGTAAATCAAGTTTCTGAGAAGTCTGATGAGGGCGTCGTTCGACGCAATGTTCTGGTCTCCATTTCAGACCTTTGAAAACAACCGGTTCATTGCCGGGCCGGGTGTCGACTGACAAATCCGCTGGCAAACAAAGCGGAATCCTGGTGCACTGTTTGGAGACAGAATCATCAAAAAATCGCTTGAAATCTCTGTTGTTGGTTTGAAGCTCTCTCATGTTAGCTCGGGTCAAGGCAACGACCGCGTCATCAAACAAATCCTCTGGAAAGCATCGACCTGCCCGCGCGAAGCACCATGCTGGGAGGGTTCTGGCGCTGAGATTTCAGAATTCCGAAGACAGTCCAGAAGCCGTTGTTGTAGGGGCCACTCCCAACGTTCGGCACTCCGACGTTCGAAACTTCAAGCTGGTTGCGAAGTTGTCGAACCAAGTAGACTTCAGGTCGTCGGCTCGTTTCTCTCACACTGACGACAAAAAAAAAAGAAAAAAAATGACATAAAAAACATGGGGAAAAAAAACTATGCAAACAGTGTGAGTGGTTCTTCCACTCTGCTGGTCCTGTGGACAGGGCAACAATGGAAGATAAGACAAGTGACGAAGCTTCAAGGGTCAGAAAAAGAGCATTGGCAAGAAATTTTACAGCGGAAGAAATTTGTAATTTCTTGCAGCACCCTCGCTAAATGAGAAACAAGTTTCACCAGGGATGGCGTAGCGCCGAAAAAGACAGCTACTTGTTTTTTTTCGGCGCTGCGCACCCAGTAACGACCGTAAGGGTCAAAAAAAGAATCGGAGCAAGAAATTTTACCGAGGAAGAAATTTGTAATTTCTTGCCACAACCCTCCATCAGTAACGAACAGTGCTCACATAACACGCGAAGAAACTGCTATTTTGTTTCTTCCCGTGTCTTGCATCCAGTTTGAAGTGTGCTGAATGCACGGGTGTTCTCTTCGGAGCGACGAGCAGCAAGAGTAGGAGTTGGTGTTCGTCTTCCTTTAAAACACAAGTTTTAAAGGATAAGACCACGAACTAGTAACCAGCGTAGACAGCGGTGAGTTCTCTACAAAATCTTCGGACAATCTTTTACCCAAAAATTTCAAAGAGAACTAGCAAAAAACAGTTCATCCGCAGAGAACCGAGTTTCTGTGATTAGGCACACCAAGGATTTTGCAGGAGTTTAAGTACAAGTAATGAAAGGAATTGTACTTGTGGGTTGCGGAAAACATTTCAGATAAGAAAAATATGCTATATTTTTCGAAACTACACATGCTCAAAGCTAACCAAGGTAAAATTTTGAAGAGACAAAAATATTGCATATTTTTCAAAACAGTTGATGATCATCCAGGCGTGACGGAGGGGGAAGGAAAGAACCTGAGAGATTTCTTGATTTCCTGAATCCGAATTTTGCGGCGGCGATCAAAGCTCCTGATCGGAATCACTCTTCCAAACGAGGACAAAACATCGAGTCCTTCCCTGCTTAATCCTCGATGCTTGAGTTCAAGGCACAAGTAAAGCTCCCACTGGAGAAAACGCTGACCCTGCTGAAGCATGACGAAAAGAAGGAAGCACGAAAACGCTTGTCTGCCCTCCGACAAAAGAACTAGGGCGTCATGTTCTTCAATTTTGCGGAACTGACCGTTCTGATGCCTGACATGCGCTAACTTGTGCCAAAATTGTAAAGTCTGTCAGGCGCAAACATTTTCACCCAAGCCTCGAAGCCAAAACCTAAGAAATCGCCTGACCACGAGTGATCACAAGAGAAAAAAAATGCATTGAACGTGTTACAGGCAACTTACTGGAGACAGCTTTCTTGATTTTCAGGTCTTCTTCTGCGAACGTGTTGCAATCAGGAACAAAAGGAGTGTCCTGAATCGATTTTGCCACTGCAACGAAATGGCTTCTCAGCGCAGACAGGTAGCCTCGATAATAGTTGGGGGTCTGTGAAGTCTAGTCGTATTATTTGACATTTTCTCTAATTTCTTGTAGTATATTCATGAGATTATTATTTTCTTTTTCTAAATTAACTACCCTATCTCGGACATGTCCGAGATTATCTGATAATTGTTGAACGGCCTTAATTAATGGTGCGATAAACTCTGAATAACCTATACCATAACCGACATCACCACTATCAACACATTTAACATCTTCTGGATTGATACTTACACACCTTTCAATTCGTATTCCGCTCTTTGCTTTGGACACGGAACCATAATTGTTTCTTTTATAAAACCGCCAAAATCTAGCATATCCATTTCTGTTAGTATGTCTTCTAATTCTGTGCTATTAAGCCAGTCCTACATTTCTTTTTGTCATCAATCATACGATAGCAGACTGGATTTAACTTATTAATAAAATCTAAGCCTAAACATCCTTTATATCTTCTTTTTTTCTCCTGTCTGAATATTGAATTGGATTAGACAATACCCATAATTGCCCATCGCTTGCTTTCAAAGACATTAAAGCAGTTATTTGAATTATTCTTCCCATATGAACCACTCGTTGAAGAACCATTCACTCTAAATCTAATAGAATAAGAAGTTAATCCTCCACTCCTCCTGCTGGTGCTGTTCCTCCACTTAATGATTTATTTGCCCCAGACTGGCTCATATAAATCCCCCAGTTTGAATCTCCAATGTCCACATAAATATTCCTCTCGCATTCGTCCCGTCTGTTTGTCCTTGAATTGCTATTTTTGCCCCATTAGTTGATGCTGATGCCGTTGTTAGCCAGTATGTAATTCCCGCATTTGCCGTAATCAATCCTTTTGTCCATAAAGTCCGTTTGCCCGTTTAATGACATTAACAATTGCTCTGCTGAATTCTCCCACACAAACCCATTGTAGCATCATTAGCAACCCTAAACGAAAACTATACGAACTAAAATCATTTCCAGAAACTGCCGTACCATTTGCTAAACTTTTGCTTGCTCCACCAGATGCTGCATAAATTCCCCAACTCGTATTGTCGTATCCCATAGAAATATTCCTTTTGCATTTGTTCCGTCTGTTATTCCCTGAACTCCTATTTTCGCTCCACTGTATTCGTTGCTGATGTTAGTGTGCCAGTATATGTAATCCCGCATTTGCCGTTATAATCCGCTTGCGGTTGCCGTTGTTGTTGATATACTCGCATTTGCCGTTATTAATCCACTCGCCGTTAGTGTGGTTGATATCCCGCGGTTGAAGTAATTGTCGTTCCGTTATTGTTCCCCATTTGTTATATTGTTTGAGTTCATATCTAAGGCACCATAAAACCGCATACCCCAGCATTGTTAAAACGGACAATGTCAGACGAAGCACTTTTATTATCCAAAAGTTTTGAAATATAAAGTCCCGCCCCTTTTACATCAGATGCTACATTCGTAAATACATAACCTCGTTGGTTCGCGGTTCCACTTGTAGCAGTATTTAGAGTAAATAAGAAATACTGATAATCTCCTGATGTCTGTGAAAAGAATATATCTCCTCCATTTTGGTTTAATATCCTCGCCCCATTATATGTTATATTTCCACCATTAGTGATAGTTTGATTATTAAAATCGGCATTGTTCGTTAAAGTTAGATATTTTATAGTGCTCGCCCCATTAAATGTTTTACTTCCTGTTATGGTTTGGTCTGTTGTTAGTTTTACATTTTGCCCGTCCAATGTGTCCGCATACCCTTTTGTCGCTCCGTCTGTTGATAATGTCGGAGTTCCAAGGTTGGCTATTTTGCTACTATTACAATCTAGCCCCGAAGCATTTACCCAACCGAATGTCCCGTCAATAATAAAACTTATTTTTTTCGCAGAAATTTCAAAGTTGTAATATGTTGCAGTTTTCATATCCAAACTAGCAATTGACCCGATATTACTGGTAGAATTGAAAACGATAAATGTGCCCTTTGTTGTTGAATTGATTGAATTTCCCGTTATTTCAACACCACTGCTATATGTCTTAATTCCTGCTATGGTTTGGTTTCCTGTTAGTTTCACATTTTTGCCCGTCTAATGTATCTACAAAACTTTTGTTTGCTCCGTCCGTTGTTGCTTGATGGTGTTGGCTAAGTTTGTTATTTTTTTGTTTTAAAGATAGTGTTCGTGCCTGTTGCTGTCCGATTACATTATCACCCGCCATATAAATCAACATACTGAACCAGTTATTTGTATCGGATACCAAGTCGCTGTTGCTGTCTTTTTGTGCGGCAATCATTCTATTTGTGCTTGTATCAAAGGCATCCGATACCATCAAAAGCGGTGGTTGAGCGACCACCTACTTCCTTTGTTGAAGTAAATTTTTTATTCCCTGCTATGGTTTGGTCTCCTGTTAGTTTAACGACAGAAGTATCAAGAGTAGAAACATCCACCCATCAACAGAGATTACATTTGTTATGCTTTGGCTTTTCATATCAATCCCGCACTAGCATTTATTATGTTGCTGAATGTTTTGTCCTGCTATGGTTTGGTCTCCTGTTAGTTTGACACTGCGGTATCAAGAGCCGAAACATCAATACCATCAACCAAATTACATTTGTTATGTTAAATCCTCCCATATTTAAACTACCCGTCATAGCCGTTGTGCCGTCCTTGCTAGTTTCGTATCGGTATATGCTTTTGTTGAAGCATCATTGTCATAGAATGGCGCGGAAGTCCGCTGATTGCTGTCGTGCTGTTAAAATTTAAAACATTATTTGTCAATGTCATTCCACCCCCTGTTGTTGGAGCAAAAAGTATGGACGAGCCGACAAAAGATAATGGATAGCCCGTTGCTCCACCTGCCTCCGACGAATAGATAGAGCCCATATTATTGTTGTAATTGAAGAATAATTTGCCTGTGTTTAATGGATTTGAGTCTTTTACCCACATAAGTAGTAAATGTTTTATTCCCTGTTATGGTTTGGTCTCCTGTTAGTTTAACGACAGAACTATCAAGAGCCGAAACATCAACACCATCAACATTACCGACATTTGCTACATTAAAACCCCCATATTTAAATCTCCAAACATCATAGCGAGACCATCCAATCTTAGAAAAGGTGAAGTTTCTCCATTGCCCGTGCTATAAATGAGTAGTTGGTTATCGGCGGGTGTGCCTGTAATCAAAACATCGCTGTGTGTATTAATTGAGCCATCCGCGGACACTTTATCATTATTGTCTTCGTGCTCTGATATCCAAGTATCAACATCTTTGGTATTTAGTAAATTAACTCCCGTTATATTCAAATTACCACCCATACTAATGTTGCCGAATTCATCCACATTTATTGGAAATGTTTTATTTACCCAGTTTATTGAGTTATATGTTAGATAACTATTCATAGCAATTGGTGCTGTTATGACTACATCAGAGAGTGTATCAATTGAGCCGATTGTTGTATTTCTCCATTTACCATCTACATCATTATATGTTAAGTATTGCCCGACCACTGGTGCGGATATGTTTGTGTCTATGAGATTGTATAGACTGGTTTGGTGCGGATTACTTGTATTGGAGCGGTGTTGAGTTGAGGCTTTAACTTCGTCGTTGTCCCTTACTCGTTGCTCTGTGTAGTATAAATTTTTCCTTCTTTGACATCTGTTGTTGATTTTAAAGCGAGCCGTGTATCAAAGCGGTTATCAGTGAAATAAAGATTTACGGGTTCGGCATCTTCTGGCACTCTGTCTGTTTCAGACCAATAATATTAGTGTTGGTAAGGTCTAAGTTTTTTATGTCTAGACTATCAACGGCGATTTCTGACAAGCCCAAGAGAGATTTATATTGCGACATTGATTTTCTAAATTCACACTTTCGCTTCGCTTTTCGTAAATCTCAAACTCGTTTGAGATAATTTAGAAAATCGTTTCCTATATTATTAGAATAAAATTTTATTTTAAAACGATGTTTGACAATAAACGAAAAATCTTGCGATTAGCAAGATAGAAGTGAATTGTCAAATATCAATTAATTAATTAAAAAAATAATACTAAGAATAATATATCTTTGTATTAAAAACTATTGTATTGAAAAATAGTTTATATGCCGAGCCCCGAGGCTTCAAAGGAAAATTGGAATAAGGCGGTTGAAGGAATAAAGGAGAAGGCTAAACAAAGAAAAATGGAGCATGCGAAGAAGGTTTTACAACAATACCGCACCGCCGTCAAGGAAGAAGAAACCGATATGGAGCGAAAAATCGCAGAGATAGAAAATAAGAAACTCGCCAATGACATACTTAATGAAAGAGACAATGACGAGGAGCCAGAGCAAGAAGTTAGCGATAGCGAGGATGAAATTGACTTTACTGACATACTCGCAGAAAAGATGGCGAAAATGAAAATCAAGAGAGCGAAAGCAGAGAGTAAGAGGGCGAAGCAAAAAAAGAAACCAGTGGTTGAACACGAGGAGAGTGAAAGTAGTGAGAGTGAAAGTGAAGAAGAGATGCCAAAGCCAAAGAAAGGGAAGGGTAAAAAGTCAAATATATCCGTTAATGTTTATAATCAATCTGAAAAGGTAAATAAGAAAGAAAAAAATAATGATATTGAAAAATGTTTCTTAAAATTTTAACTATATAATGCCCGATTTAGACCATAAGCACACAATTATTAATACACAGAATGCGGATATGCAACTAGAAGACACTCCAACTGGAGAAGAAATAAAAAGGAAAAAGAAGAGGAGGCACTTGAAATACACCACCAAAAGAAAAACCCGAAAATATGGAACACGATATGGGTTGATAAACCATTAGACCAAGTTTTCTTAGACTTAGCGGATATGAGTAAGATAAAAGATAAGAAAGGCAATAAGGGCTATGCTTGGATGCTTTGGATAGATTGTCATAGCCGATTTTTAATAATAAAACATTGAAAAATAAAACAGCGAAAGAAGTATATTATGCTTTGAAATCTATACCTTATAAACCAAAGTCAATTACAACCGACAGCGGAGGAGGAATATAAAGGTGCTACTCGTGATATTTTATTAAAATGGAATTAACACGATGTGGTTGAAGTAGGAGACCACAGAGCACTTGCTGTAGTTGATAGAGTTATAAGAAGTATTAGAAGGTGGTTAGACCTTTTATTTGAAACAAATAGAAATTTTGATTGGGTAAGTTATATTCAAGATTTAGTTAATGAATATAATCGTAAAGTTCATACGTGGAATTCAGGCCAGACCGTGGACGTATTTGCTGGGAGAGATAAGAACAACAAAACTATAACTCGTGATAACCTTATTAATGAATTCAATATTGGCGATAATGTCGTAAGGAAAAAAGAGGGAATGTTTTCAGTAAAGGCGGTAGAGTTTGGTAAAAACTATATATAAAGTCAAGGACGAACCGGATTTAAAATAATTTGAATAATGACGAATTATGAGCCCTAGAGATTTATTAAAAACTGATTTTACAAAACCTATTGACGAAGAAAAAGAAATCAAAGAACAAACGAAAGAGATTATCAAGGAAAAGAAAACAAAAGAACAATAAAAAGAGAAAGTATTGACAGCGATAATATAAGAACAAGTAAAAGAGAAAGAAAGGCGAAAGTAATATTAGATTTGTAAAATAAATAAGAATAAATACTGCCGAAGACACTCAGTTTTTATCAAAATTAAGAACGATTGTCTGTGCCAGACTTGCAGTAAAGAGGTTCCCCCACATCCTGAACATAATATCTCTTCGCTGCAGCCCACTTGTGAAAGACTCTAACAACTCCTCTGCCGTCAATTGTTACTGCTAGGTAATCTGCTCCTGTTGGGAATGGCCTCATAAGAATTCCCTCCACACAGTCCTGCCTGAGTGAAATTAAAAACTCGATCTCGCGAATTCGGAATTGAAGAAAACTTCACATACAATAGCATCTCTTGTTTTCTCTTAGTTGAGCTGGGGTAGGGGCAGTCAGTTTGACTTCTTTGTTCTCCGCCAGTAACTTCCGTCTCAGGCGAAGGTTGGTTGCATGTCAAGGTCTGCAAATTCTTCAACTGGTGCTTCCTCGGACATTCCTACAGCACCACAGACATCAAGGGTTTTAGTCCTTTTGCGAAAAATCACTTTTTGCTTTCTGAGAAAGACAAATTCTGAGAAAAACACAAGGTTTTCTGGAAATGTTTTTTTTGGTGGTGCGGAGTATTTTAAGCGAATTCACACGGGAAAAAGTGGCAAGAATTGAAAATGGATGGAAAAAATTTAGCCGTAAAGGAAAAGTGGTAATACTTGATGGATTTTTCCAAACCGGAGACGGGAAAGGTGAGGCGAAAAAAAGCCCACTAGACGAAATTCGTCGTGGACAACTTTTCGCTTTTTAAGTGTGCGGTATAGGATAGATTTGTGCTCATAATACACATAAATAAGAACACAAATGAGTGACGAGAGCGATAATAGTGATAATGATTATGCTGATAGAGAAGAAAACAATAAATGGATAGAGAAATTAAGAGATAAGCCACGTAATGAATTAGTAAAAAGTAAGACATATAATGATGCAAGAATGGATAATATACTAAGCAAACTTGACCGCAATGAACAGGAGCGAATGGAATTAGAGAAACAAAAGAAGAATGTGAAAATAAGGCGAGTGCTATTGATGAATTACTTGACCAACGTAATGATGAAGTAGCACGAAAAGAAAAAATAGAACAACTGAAAAGAGAGAAAAAAGAGAAGAAGAAAAAAAGAAAAAACAATTGCGTCTACTTGAGCATTGGTTGTGTGCGGAAGAACAACCAATGGGTGTAGAAGACGAAATACGTGCTCGTAAAATGATTGATGGAGGAAAAACTTCATCTGAAATCATTCAAGAGTATGAAGCCTACAAAAGGCGACGAATTTCCTAATTAGAATTTTAGTCAACCTACAAATATGTGTTGAAACTATTAGTTTTTATTATACCTGTTTAGTGGTGTTGGTTTCCACATTAAAAAGACCCTACCACACCAACTGCATGTGTGGTAGAAAAATGGCATATTCAACATAGCATCCTTGGACTGCTCGCAAGAAAATCTACTTCGAAGGTAATACATATTTTTTCTGTTGCTTGTGGTTGTCGTTTTGAGTGCTTTTGGCCTTCTGTATTGATTACCTGTGTGATATGTCTAGAAGCCTTAATCGCAGTTCATGTCGTGAATTTAAGGCACGAAAATTCATTACACGAACTGCGGTATCATCTACTGAAGAAATGGAAGCAGCCACAGGAAATTGATGCAGCCCGAGGTCGGAGACAGTTGAATGACACAGTGCAAAACAGCATTCACTAATTAAAATTGTTTTTGTACATCACTGTAGTATGAGAAGTAGGAAAAAATATGACGTAGAGAAACAGAAAATATCTGTGACATGGAGGGAATAACCATGGTTGTGTTACTGCAGGGCAGGAACCAACCCCAACAAGGTTCAAAACGCGCCTTTATGAGAGTGCCACCATCAGCCAGGAATCCTAAATTACCACCACCCCTAAGCCACATTCAAGAGACTAGTCAGGGCGAACATGTCACTCTCAATTATCCTTGCCTTTCCGATGGGTGTGTCGGAAACAGCCTGAGCAAAGCAACACTTACGAAATTTGAACATCAAAAAATCATGCAGGGATTAGATCTCGAAGCATACGGGTTGGTACTGTTTGCATTCACGATGGCGGGTCTTGGCGGCAGTGAACCACTTGTGAAGCTGTTTGATTTAAGAATCCGGAATCTTGTGCTGTTTCACAGCGGTTTTAAACAAGAAATCCACTGTGGTGGAAAGTGCTTTTGCGCCGGTGCAGTTTTAAGCTCGGGGACGAGGTTCGTCAAACTGTCCCAATCAGAGTCTTCCACGCTTCCTTTCATGTTGAAAACATCAACAGTCGAGGCAAGTGCAACGATGTCCTCCTTGAGCTTTTCCTCGCAGCACCACTTCTTCTGGGTAACCAAGAACTCCTTCAGGGTCGGAGCCACGTCCTTGAGCTTGCAGTGCTTCAGCGTCTCAACCAGGTCCCTCATTTCTTGCAACAGGCCAGGTTTGTCTTTGCGTACTCAGTGAAGCTCATGTACACCCTCGATGACTGCTTTGTCCATGTCCTGTCGAATGGCCTGCGCGTGAGCAGTTGAAACCACACTTTCCACAGCTCCCCCGTGTTAGAAGAAACGTAAGTCCACATGGAACCAAACGTCGCAGGCAGGATTGAACGGGAAAGTGTGATTCTTTTTTCCAGCCAATCAAAAACTTTTCGATGGCACGCTCGTTGCGGGACTTCAGACGCGCGATGGCAGCCCAATCCTGGTTGTGAGCAGCGATTGCATTTTCACCGAAAGTGTTTTTGCGGTTATTATGAGCGATTCGGTTTTCGAAAGCACAGAGCAAGCTGACAGCCCGACGATCTGGTTCATTCCATCTCACGAATCGCAGCTTGGACATTTTGATTGTTTACCAAAGAGGGTTCTTTGGGTCACCTTCGTGAAGACGCTGGATTGCGTTGGATGTGTGCAGTCCAACTAAAGCCTGCATGGGAAGCGAGCCATCCGCCATGTTCTTCTTCAAGAAGAGTTGCAATCCGTTCCGCGCAGCCAAGGGGATGTTGTCCCGTTCCGCGAAGCTAAGGGGATGTTGTTCCAGTCGTGTGAGTCACCTTCAGGGTTGATTAAACCAGCGGCTTCGGTTCTATGAAGACATTCAGTCGGGTGCTTCTTCTTCCTCCCAGCAGAACACAATGTAGTGCACGTTGTTTTTAGTTTACATTGACAGCTTTGATGATGGTTGTTCCGGTCTTCGGTTCAGATTTAAAGTTTTCGGGCATTCTTTAGCTTTGTTCATCGTTGCCAACCGGTCATCGCTACAAGTTTTTTAATTGTTAAAATTCAAAAATATGATATTTTTTGTTTTATGGAAATTCATGCTTCGGATTTCTGTGTTTGTCCCTTGGGAAGGGTTCGCTTTCCGTTTTCGTAGCACCTCGCCAGTTGGCTTTTACAACTTGACCGGTTTCCAAGCTACCCTTCTTCAATCTTGACTCACGAGTTCCTGCACAAACAACCCTGTCATGCTTTTCGTCCCTTCATTTCTTCTTTCCAGTCGTTGTTTGTAGTCAGGTTTTTTTCCAGCACGAGTTGAAACTTGAAAAATATGTCATATTTTCGTCTCGTGAACATGAGCATGTTTTTATTAATTACAAAAATGATATTTTATCCCTCCCGAGGGGTAAATGAAGCCATACGTTGGCAGGTCCAAGACAATCCCCTGGCTCTTGCTAGCTTTACACTTGATCGTGGAAACGAGATATTTAAGCGCGCTTTGCTGCGCTGTGCGTACCTGTATTTGCGTATGCGTACCTGTGTTTGCGTATGCGTACCTGTCGCATTTAATCAAAAACACCACACTGGAGTGGTGGGGGGGAGGCTATAGCTAACGCGTTTAACGCAAAATACGTCGCTCAATCTATAAACAGGCAGGTCCCTTTTGTCAGATACAATACGTCGCTCAAGCTGTAAACAGGCAGGTCATTTTTTTTTGAAAATTTTAGCTCACTAGTCAGAAATTTTAAATTTAGCCTATCTTTCAGAAATTTTAGCCCACCAAGGAAAAAAACATATAATTTAGATAATGTGGTTGGGGAGTATTTGGAAGAGATGGATGCATAGTAACTGCCTCCCAAACTCACCCAAACCCAAACCCACCACACGGGAGTGGTGGAGGGGGGCGTTCGCCCCCCCCCCAAGGAAAAAACATATAATATTAATGTGCTGGGAAAAACCCATATAATCTTGGTCCTGCCAACGTACGGCTTCATTTTACCTCCCGGAGGGGTAAAATATCGTTTTTGTAATTAATAAAAACACGCCCATGTTAACAAGACGAAAATATGACATATTTTTCAAGTTTCAACTCGTGCTGGAAAAAAAACATGAGTACAAACATCGACTGGAAAGAAGAAATGAATGGACGAAAAGCATGACAGGATTGTTTGTACAGGAACTCGTGAGTGCAGATTGAAGAAGGGTAGCTTGGAAACCTGTGAGGTGCAGCGCAAATGGAAAGCGAACCCTTCCCATGAGACAAACTCAAAAATCCGAAGCATGAATTTCCAAGAAACAAAATATGTATATTTTTGAACTTGGATGACTACAAAAACTCGTAGCGATTACCGGTTGGCAACGATGAACAAAGCTAAAGAATGCCCGAAAACCCTAAATCTGAACCGAAGACCGGAACAACCATAATCAAAGCTGTCAATGTAAACTAAAAAACGACATGCACTGCATTGTGTTCTGCTGGGAGGAAGAAGAAGCCCCGACTGAATGTCCTAAGAGAACCGAAGCTGCCATGTGGACGCCCGGGCGCCACTTGCAGCTCTGCGCTCAGGTGCCTTAAAGACTGCTGCACTGACTCGGAGGCGATAGTAGATGCTGATTCTGTAAATTGGGACACATCACTGTCAGAACTGTCGGAAGTGTCTCCAGCTTCGCTCTGCGCCATGCCGTCAGTGTCCTCGCCGTCAGCAGCAGGTGCCTCACCTCGGCGGTGTCTTCGGCGAGGGCGAGGCAAATGCGGTTCTGGGATGGATGTGCCTTATCATCCGGCGGTTGTTCCCCAGAAGACATGGAGGACGCTGTACTACTGAGACTAATCACACCTGACTCCGCACGGCCAAATCAACACTTTCGTCTGGATCGTCAACGAGTCCGTCTTCAATGGCGGCACGAACAGTCACCAGCCAGTCCAAAACAGTGAGTCGACGACACCGATCCACGTTTGAGCAAACTTCGGCTACACATCATTCATGACCTCGACCTTGAGATCGAATGCAACAAATCTTGTTTCATGTCTTCCTTCGAATCCCAGTCAAGGGCTGCCCCGGCTGGGTACATTCTCGCACGGTCATGAACAATGTCGATCAGATCAGACAGGAAGTTGTAAGCAATCTTGACTTCCTCACCGCAAGGGTCGATCTTTTGGCCTTGGGACTCAGAAGGAGGCGCCACATTGCCTCGACTGTGAGTTAGCAGCAACAGGGCTGCTCGACGTGCTTGACGTCGAATCGCATGGGGTCTGTAAGAGAGTGCCTCGCTACAGTGCTGAGGTTTGCTTCGCAACGCTCTTCAGAAAAGATCCGAGGGTCGTGACAAAAAGCCTCCACGCCGGATACTGGTGGCGCCTCTAGTAGTTGAGGGTCAGAAGGTGCAGGCACAAACGTGCGAGTACTCAGTAGCTGGACTGAAGTGGAGAAGAACATGGAGGGCGCGATGCAAGTAAGCGAAAATCTGATCAGCGCATGTTCTCCCTGATCACGCAGCCGAGATCTTGGGCCTGAAACACAAAGAAGAAAAATATGGCATATTTTCAAACCTCACAAACATGGCTGGCTGACGGCTGGCATGAACCACTCAAACAAAACCAGCAAACCTCCGAGGTTAGCCCTCTGCGCAAGGGTGAGCTCTCCTTGAACTGGAAATTGTCGAGTAGGTCAGCTTGAAACGTGGGGTAAGCAAGACGAACGTAAGCCATGACCACCGAAATCGTCTTGAGTCTAGTTTGATCCTGAACTTTTGGAAGGAAAAGCTCGTGCCACTTGGGCCCAAAAACCTGGCACTTAAACTCACGCCAAATCAAGACACAAAGGAACTTGTGAACATGCCAATGGCAAGAAGACACACATCCAGGACTTCAAGTGCGACAAACCCCGGCTTCGATCGTACAAGGCCTGTGACATCAATTTAAAAAAAATACAATATTTTTCGAATGCATGCACAGAATTACTACCTTGTAAACCCCGCTTGTAAATGTTAGAATCTACAGTAAAAAGCTGGAAACGCCAAACTTCCGAACGCGATGCTGTAAATCAAGTTTCTCGAGAAGTCTGATGAGGGCGTCGTTCGACGCAATGTTCTGGTCTCCATTTCAGACCTTTGAAAACAACCGGTTCATGCCGGGCCGGGTGTCGACTGACAAATCCGCTGGCAAACAAAGCGGAATCCTGGTGCACTGTTTGGAGACAGAATCGTCAAAAAATCGCTTGAAATCTCTGTTGTTGGTTTGAAGCTCTCTCATGTTAGCTCGGGTCAAGGCAACGACCGCGTCATCAAACAAATCCTCTGGAAAGCATCGACCTTGCCCGCGCGAAGCACCATGCTGGGAGGGTTCTGGCGCTGAGATTTCAGAATTCCGAAGACAGTCCAGAAGCCGTTGTTGTAGGGGCCACTCCCAACGTTCGGCACTCCGACGTTCCGAAACTTCAAGCTGGTTGCGAAGTTGTCGAACCAAGTAGACTTCAGGTCGTCGGCTCGTTTCTCCTCCACACTGACGACAAAAAAAAAAAAAAAAAAAGACATAAAAAACATGGGAAAAAAAAAACTATGCAAACAGTTGAGTGGTTCTTCCACTCTGCCTGGTCCCTGTGACAGGGCACAATGGAAGATAAGACAAGTGACGAAGCTTCAAGGGTCAGAAAAAGAGCATTGGCAAGAAATTTTACAGCGGAAGAAATTTGTAATTTCTTGCCAGCACCCTCCGCTAAATGAGAAACAAGTTTCACCAGGGATGGCGTAGCGCCGAAAAAGACAGCTACTTGTTTTTTTCGGCGCTGCGCACCCAGTAACGACCGTAAGGGTCAAAAAAAAGAATCGGAGCAAGAAATTTTACCGAGGAAGAAATTTGTAATTTCTTGCCACAACCCTCCATCAGTAACGAACAGTGCTCACATAACACGCGAAGAAACTGCTATTTTGTTTCTTCCCGTGTCTTGCATCCAGTTTGAAGTGTGCTGAATGCACGGGTGTTCTCTTCGGAGCGACGAGCAGCAAGAGTAGGAGTTGGTGTTCGTCTTCCTTTAAAACCAAGTTTTAAAGGATAAGACCACGAACTAGTAACCAGCGTAGACAGCGGTGAGTTCTCTACAAAATCTTCGGACAATCTTTTACCCAAAAATTTCAAAGAGAACTAGCAAAAAACAGTTCATCCGCAGAGAACCGAGTTTCTGTGATTAGGCACACCAAGGATTTTGCAGGAGTTTAAGTACAAGTAATGAAAGGAATTGTACTTGTGGGTTGCGGAAAACATTTCAGATAAGAAAAATATGCATATTTTTCGAAACTACACATGCTCAAAGCTAACCAAGGTAAAATTTTGAAGAGACAAAAATATTGCATATTTTTCAAAACAGTTGATGATCATCCAGGCGTGACGGAGGGGGAAGGAAAGAACCTGAGAGATTCTTGATTTCCTGAATCCGAATTTTGCGGCGGCGATCAAAGCTCCTGATCGGAATCACTCTTCCAAACGAGGACAAAACATCGAGTCCTTCCCTGCTTAATCCTCGATGCTTGAGTTCAAGGCACAAGTAAAGCTCCCACTGGAGAAAACGCTGACCTGCTGAAGCATGACGAAAAGAAGGAAGCACGAAAACGCTTGTCTGCCCTCCGACAAAAGAACTAGGGCGTCATGTTCTTCAATTTTGCGGAACTGACCGTTCTGATGCCTGACATGCGCTAACTTGTGCCAAAATTTGTAAAGTCTGTCAGGCGCAAACATTTTCACCCAAGCCTCGAAGCCAAAACCTAAGAAATCGCCTGACCACGAGTGATCACAAGAAAAAAAATGCATTGAACGTGTTACAGGCAACTTACTGGAGACAGCTTTCTTGATTTTCAGGTCTTCTTCTGCGAACGTGTTGCAATCAGGAACAAAAGGAGTGTCCTGAATCGATTTTGCCACTGCAACGAAATGGCTTCTCAGCGCAGACAGGTAGCCTCGATAATAGTTGGGGGTCTGTGAAGTCTAGTCGTATTATTTGACATTTTCTCTAATTTCTTGTAGTATATTCATGAGATTATTATTTTCTTTTTCTAAATTAACTACCCTATCTCGGACATGTCCGAGATTATCTGATAATTGTTGAACGGCCTTAATTAACGGTGCGATAAACTCTGAATAACCTATACCATAACCGACATCACCACTATCAACACATTTAACATCTTCTGGATTAACTCACACCTTTCAATTCGTATTCCGCTCTTTGCTTTGGACACGGAACCATAATTGTTTCTTTTATAAAACCGCCAAAATCTAGCATATCCATTTCTGTTAGTATGTCTTCTAATTCTTGTGCTATTAAGCCAGTCCTACATTTCTTTTTGTCATCAATCATACGATAGCAGACTGGATTTAACTTATTAATAAAATCTAAGCCTAAACATTCCTTTATATCTTCTTTTTTTCTCCTGTCTGAATATTGAATTGGATTAGACAATACCCATAATTGCCCATCGCTTGCTTTAATGACATTAAAGCAGTATTTGAATTATTCTCCCATATGAACCACTCGTTGAAGAACCATTCACTCTAAATCTAATAGAATAAGAAGTTAATCCTCCCTACTCCTCCTGCTGGTGCTGTTCCTCCACTTAATGATTTATTTGCCCCAGACTGGCTCATATAAATCCCCAGTTTGAATCTCCAATGTCCCACATAAATATTCCTCTCGCATTCGTCCCGTCTGTTTGCCTTGAATTGCTATTTTTGCCCCATTAGTTGATGCTGATGCCGTTGTTAGCACCCAGAATATGTAATTCCCGCATTTGCCGTAATCAATCCTTTTGTCCATAAAGTTCCATTTGCCCGTTTAATGACATTAACAATTGCTCTGCTGAATTCCCCATACAAATCCCATTGTAGCATCATTAGCAACCCTAAACGAAAACTATACGAACTAAAATCATTTCCAGAAACTGCCGTACCATTTGCTAAACTTTTGCTTGCTCCCCAGATGCTGCATAAATTCCCCAACTCGTATTAGTCGTATCCCATAGAAATATTCCTTTTGCATTTGTTCCGTCTGTTATTAACTCCTATTTTCGCTCCACTGGTATTCGTTGCTGATGTTAGTGTGCCAGTATATGTAATCCCGCATTTGCCGTTATCAATCCGCTTGCGGTTGCCGTTGTTGTTGATATACTCGCATTTGCCGTTATTACCACTCGCGTTAGGCTGTGTTGATAGCGGTTGAAGTAATTGTCGTTCCAGTTATTGTTCCCCATTTGTTATATTGTTTGAGTTCATATCTAAGGCTCCATAAAACCGCATACCCCAGCATTGTTAAAACGGACAATGTCAGACGAAGCACTTTTATTATCCAAAAGTTTTGAAATATAAAGTCCCGCCCTTTTACATCAGATGCTACATTCGTAAATACATAACCTCGTTGGTTCGCGGTTCCACTTGTAGCGGTATTTAGAGTAAATAAGAAATACTGATAATCTCCTGATGTCTGTGAAAAGAATATATCTCCTCCATTTTGGTTTAATATCCTCGCCCCATTATATGTTATATTTCCACCATTAGTGATAGTTTGATTATTAAAATCGGCATTGTTCGTTAAAGTTAGATATTTTATCAGTGCTCGCCCCATTAAATGTTTTACTTCCTGTTATGGTTTGGTCTTGTTAGTTTTACATTTTGCCGTCCAATGTGTCCGCATACCCTTTTGTCGCTCCGTCTGTTGATAATGTCGGAGTTCCAAGGTTGGCTATTTTGCTACTATTACAATCTAGCCCCGAAGCATTTACCCAACCGACATTCCCGTCAATAATAAAACTTATTTTTTTCGCAGAAATTTCAAAGTTGTAATATGTTGCAGTTTTCATATCCAAACTAGCAATTGACCCGATATTACTGGTAGAATTGAAAACGATAAATGTTCCCTTTGTTGTTGAATTGATTGAATTTCCCGTTATTTCAACACCACTGCTATATGTCTTAATTCCTGCTATGGTTTGGTTTCCTGTTAGTTTCACATTTTGCCCGTCTAATGTATCACATAACTTTTGTTTGCTCCGTCCGTTGTTGCTGATGGTGTGGCTAAGTTTGTTATTTTCTGTTGTTTAAAGATAGTGTAGTGCCAGTTGCGTCGCGATTACATTATCACCCGATATAAATCAACATACGACCCGTTATTTGTATCGGATACCAAGTCGCTGTTGCTGTCTTTTGTGCGGCAATCATTCCTATATTTGTCGCTGTATCAAAGGCAACACCGATACCATCAAAAGCGGTTGGAGCAGTAGCCCCCGTACTTCTATTGTTGAAGTAAATTTTTTTTCCCTGCTATGGTTTGGTCTCCTGTTAGTTTAACGACAGAAGTATCAAGAGTAGAAACATCAACACCATCAACAAGATTAACATTTGTTATACTTTGGCTTTTCATATCAATCCCCGCACTAGCATTTATTATGTGCTGAATGTTTTTTCCTGCTATGTTTGGTCTCCTGTTAGTTTGACGACTGCGGTATCAAGAGGAAACATCAATACCATCAACCAAATTACATTTGTTATGTTAAATCCTCCCATATTTAAACTACCCGTCATAGCCGTTGTGCCGTCCTTTGCTAGTTTCGTATCGGTATATGCTTTTGTTGAAGCATCATTGTCATAGAATGGCGCGGAAGCCGCTGATTGCTGTCGTGCTGTTAAAATTTAAAACATTATTTGTCAATGTCATTCCACCCCCTGTTGTTGGAGCAAAAAGTATGGACGAGCCGACAAAAGATAATGGATAGCCCGTTGCTCCACCTGCCTCCGACGAATAGATAGAGCCCATATTATTGTTGTAATTAAGAATAATTTGCCTGTGTTTAATGGATTTGAGTCTTTTACCCACATAAGTAGTAAATGTTTTATTCCCTGTTATGTTTGGTCTCCTGTTAGTTTAACGACAGAACTATCAAGAGCCGAAACATCAACACCATCAACATTACCGACATTTGCTACATTAAAACCCCCATATTTAAATCTCCAAACATCATAGCGAGACCATCCAATCTTAGAAAAGGTGGTTTCTCCATTGCCCGTGCTATAAATGAGTAGTTGGTTATCGGCGGGTGTGCCTGTAATCAAAACATCGCTGTGTGTATTAATTGAGCCATCCGCGGACACTTTATCATTATTGTCTTCGTGCTCTGATATCCAAGTATCAACATCTTTGGTATTTAGTAAATTAACTCCCGTTATATTCAAATTACCACCCATACTAATGTTGCCGAATTCATCCACATTTATTGGAAATGTTTTATTTACCCAGTTTATTGAGTTATATGTTAGATAACTATTCATAGCAATTGGTGCTGTTATGACTACATCAGAGAGTGTATCAATTGAGCCGATTGTTGTATTTCTCCATTTACCATCTACATCATTATATGTTAAGTATTGCCCGACCACTGGTGCGGATATGTTTGTGTCTATGAGATTGTATAGACTGGTTTGGTGCGGATTACTTGTATTGGAGCGGTGTTGAGTTGAGGCTTTAACTTCGTCGTTGTCCCTTACTCGTTGCTCTGTGTAGTATAAATTTTTCCTTCTTTGACATCTGTTGTTGATTTTAAAGCGAGCCGTGTATCAAAGCGGTCAGTGAAATAAAGATTTACGGGTTCGGCATCTTCTGGCACTCTGTCTGTGTTTAACCAATAATATTAGTGTTGGTAAGGTCTAAGTTTTTTATGTCTAGACTATCAACGGCGATTTCTGACAAGCCCAAGAGAGACTTATATTGCGACATTGATTTTCTAAATTCACACTTTCGCTTCGCTTTTCGTAAATCTCAAACTCGTTTGAGATAATTTAGAAAATCGTTTCCTATATTATTAGAATAAAATTTTATTTTAAAACGATGTTTGACAATAAACGAAAAATCTTGCGATTAGCAAGATAGAAGTGAAATTGTCAAATATCAATTAATTAATTAAAAAAATAATACTAAGAATAATATATCTTTGTATTAAAAACTATTGTATTGAAAAATAGTTTATATGCCGAGCCCCGAGGCTTCAAAGGAAAATTGGAATAAGGCGGTTGAAGGAATAAAGGAGAAGCTAAACAAAGAAAAATGGAGCATGCGAAGAAGGTTTTACAACAATACCGCACCGCCGTCAAGGAAGAAGAAACCGATATGGAGCGAAAAATCGCAGAGATAGAAAATAAGAAACTCGCCAATGACATACTTAATGAAAGAGACAATGACGAGGAGCCAGAGCAAGAAGTTAGCGATAGCGAGGATGAAATTGACTTTACTGACATACTCGCAGAAAAGATGGCGAAAATGAAAATCAAGAGAGCGAAAGCAGAGAGTAAGAGGGCGAAGCAAAAAAAGAAACCAGTGGTTGAACACGAGGAGAGTGAAAGTAGTGAGAGTGAAAGTGAAGAAGAGATGCCAAAGCCAAAGAAAGGGAAGGGTAAAAAGTCAAATATATCAGTTAATGTTTATAATCAATCTGAAAAGGTAAATAAGAAAGAAAAAAATAATGATATTGAAAAATGTTTCTTAAAATTTTAATTATATAATGCCCGATTTAGACCATAAGCACACAATTATTAATACACAGAATGCGGATATGCAACTAGAAGACACTCCAACTGGAGAAGAAATAAAAAGTCAAAAGAAGAGGAGGCACTTGAAATACACCACCAAAAGAAAAACCCGAAAATATGGAACACGATATGGGTTGATAAAACCATTAGACCAAGTTTTCTTAGACTTAGCAGATATGAGTAAGATAAAAGATAAGAAAGGCAATAAGGGCTATGCTTGGATGCTCGTTTGGATTGATTGTCATAGCCGATTTTTAATAATAAAACAATTGAAAAATAAAACAGCGAAAGAAGTATATTATGCTTTGAAATCTATACCTTATAAACCAAAGTCAATTACAAACCGACAGCGGAGGAGAATATAAAGGTGCTACTCGTGATTATTTTATTGAAAATGGAATTAAACACGATGTCGTTGAAGTAGGAGACCACAGAGCACTTGCTGTAGTTGATAGAGTTTATAAGAAGTATTAGAAGGTGGTTAGACCTTTTATTTGAAACAAATAGAAATTTTGATTTGGGTAAGTTATATTCAAGATTTAGTTAATGAATATAATCGTAAAGTTCATCGTGGAATTCAGGCCAGACCCGTGGACGTATTTGCTGGGAGAGATAAGAACAAACAAACTATAACTCGTGATAACCTTATTAATGAATTCAATATTGGCGATAATGTCCGTAAGGAAAACAAGAGGAATGTTTTCAGTAAAGGCGGTAGAGTTGGTCAAAAACTATATATAAAGTCAAGGACGAACCGGATTTAAAATAATTTTGAATAATGACGAATTAGTGAGCCCTAGAGATTTATTAAAAACTGATTTTACAAAACCTATTGACGAAGAAAAAGAAATCAAAAGAACAAACGAAAGAGATTATCAAGGAAAAGAAAACAAAAGAACAACTAAAACGAGAAAGTATTGACAGCGATAATATAAGAACAAGTAAAAGAGAAAGAAAGGCGAAAAGTAATATTAGATTTGTAAAATAAATAAGAATAAATACTGCCGAAGACACTCAGTTTTTTATCAAAATTAAGAACGATTGTCTGTGCCAGACTTGCAGTAAAGAGGTTCCCCCACATCCTGAACATAATATCTCTTCGCTGCAGCCCACTTGTGAAAGACTCTAACAACTCCTCTGCCGTCAATTGTTACTGCTAGGTAATCTGCTCCTGTTGGGAATGGCCTCATAAGAATTCCCTCCACACAGCCTGCCTGAGTGAAATTAAAAACTCGATCTCGCGAATTCGGAATTGAAGAAAACTTCACATACTAATAGCATCTCTTGTTTTCTCTTAGTTGAGCTGGGGTAGGGGCAGTCAGTTTGACTTCTTTGTTCTCCGCCAGTACTTCCGTCTCAGGCGAAGGTTGGTTGATGTCAAGGTCTGCAAATTCTTCAACTGGTGCTTCCTCGGACATTCCTACAGCACCACAGACATCAATGGTTTAGTCCTTTTGCGAAAAATCACTTTTTGCTTTCTGAGAAAGACAAATTCTGAGAAAAAACACAAGGTTTTCTGGAAATGTTTTTTTTGGTGGTGCGGAGTATTTTAAGCGAATTCACACGGGAAAAAGTGGCAAGAATTGAAAATGGATGGAAAAAATTTAGCCGTAAAGGAAAAGTGGTAATACTTGATGGATTTTTCCAAACCGGAGACGGGAAAGGTGAGGCGAAAAAGCCCACTAGACGAAATTCGTCGTGGACAACTTTTCGCTTTTTAAGTGTGCGGTATAGGATAGATTTGTGCTCATAATACACATAAATAAGAACACAAATGAGTGACGAGAGCGATAATAGTGATAATGATTATGCTGATAGAGAAGAAAACAATAAATGGATAGAGAAATTAAGAGATAAGCCACGTAATGAATTAGTAAAAAGTAAGACATATAATGATGCAAGAATGGATAATATACTAAGCAAACTTGACCGCAATGAACAGGAGCGAATGGAATTAGAGAAACAAAAGAAAGAATGTGAAAATAAGGCGAGTGCTATTGATGAATTACTTGACCAACGTAATGATGAAGTAGCACGAAAAGAAAAAATAGAACAACTGAAAAGAGAGAAAAAAAGAGAAGAAGAAAAAAAGAAAAAACAATTGCGTCTACTTGAGCATTGGTTGTGTGCGGAAGAACAACCAATGGGTGTAGAAGACGAAATACGTGCTCGTAAAATGATTGATGGAGGAAAAACTTCATCTGAAATCATTCAAGAGTATGAAGCCTACAAAAGGCGACGAATTTCCTAATTAGAATTTTAGTCAACCTACAAATATGTGTTGAAACTATTAGTTTTTATTATACCTGTTTAGTGGTGTTGGTTTCCACATTAAAAAGACCCTACCACACCAACTGCATGTGTGGTAGAAAAATGGCATATTCAACATAGCATCCTTGGACTGCTCGCAAGAAAATCTACTTCGAAGGTAATACATATTTTTTCTGTTGCTTGTGGTTGTCGTTTTGAGTGCTTTTGGCCTTCTGTATTGATTACCTGTGTGATATGTCTAGAAGCCTTAATCGCAGTTCATGTCGTGAATTTAAGGCACGAAAATTCATTACACGAACTGCGGTATCATCTACTGAAGAAATGGAAGCAGCCACAGGAAATTGATGCAGCCCGAGGTCGGAGACAGTTGAATGACACAGTGCAAAACAGCATTCACTAATTAAAATTGTTTTTGTACATCACTGTAGTATGAGAAGTAGGAAAAAATATGACGTAGAGAAACAGAAAATATCTGTGACATGGAGGGAATAACCATGGTTGTGTTACTGCAGGGCAGGAACCAACCCCAACAAGGTTCAAAACGCGCCTTTATGAGAGTGCCACCATCAGCCAGGAATCCTAAATTACCACCACCCCTAAGCCACATTCAAGAGACTAGTCAGGGCGAACATGTCACTCTCAATTATCCTTGCCTTTCCGATGGGTGTGTCGGAAACAGCCTGAGCAAAGCAACACTTACGAAATTTGAACATCAAAAAATCATGCAGGGATTAGATCTCGAAGCATACGGGTTGGTACTGTTTGCATTCACGATGGCGGGTCTTGGCGGCAGTGAACCACTTGTGAAGCTGTTTGATTTAAGAATCCGGAATCTTGTGCTGTTTCACAGCGGTTTTAAACAAGAAATCCACTGTGGTGGAAAGTGCTTTTGCGCCGGTGCAGTTTTAAGCTCGGGGACGAGGTTCGTCAAACTGTCCCAATCAGAGTCTTCCACGCTTCCTTTCATGTTGAAAACATCAACAGTCGAGGCAAGTGCAACGATGTCCTCCTTGAGCTTTTCCTCGCAGCACCACTTCTTCTGGGTAACCAAGAACTCCTTCAGGGTCGGAGCCACGTCCTTGAGCTTGCAGTGCTTCAGCGTCTCAACCAGGTCCCTCATTTCTTGCAACAGGCCAGGTTTGTCTTTGCGTACTCAGTGAAGCTCATGTACACCCTCGATGACTGCTTTGTCCATGTCCTGTCGAATGGCCTGCGCGTGAGCAGTTGAAACCACACTTTCCACAGCTCCCCCGTGTTAGAAGAAACGTAAGTCCACATGGAACCAAACGTCGCAGGCAGGATTGAACGGGAAAGTGTGATTCTTTTTTCCAGCCAATCAAAAACTTTTCGATGGCACGCTCGTTGCGGGACTTCAGACGCGCGATGGCAGCCCAATCCTGGTTGTGAGCAGCGATTGCATTTTCACCGAAAGTGTTTTTGCGGTTATTATGAGCGATTCGGTTTTCGAAAGCACAGAGCAAGCTGACAGCCCGACGATCTGGTTCATTCCATCTCACGAATCGCAGCTTGGACATTTTGATTGTTTACCAAAGAGGGTTCTTTGGGTCACCTTCGTGAAGACGCTGGATTGCGTTGGATGTGTGCAGTCCAACTAAAGCCTGCATGGGAAGCGAGCCATCCGCCATGTTCTTCTTCAAGAAGAGTTGCAATCCGTTCCGCGCAGCCAAGGGGATGTTGTCCCGTTCCGCGAAGCTAAGGGGATGTTGTTCCAGTCGTGTGAGTCACCTTCAGGGTTGATTAAACCAGCGGCTTCGGTTCTATGAAGACATTCAGTCGGGTGCTTCTTCTTCCTCCCAGCAGAACACAATGTAGTGCACGTTGTTTTTAGTTTACATTGACAGCTTTGATGATGGTTGTTCCGGTCTTCGGTTCAGATTTAAAGTTTTCGGGCATTCTTTAGCTTTGTTCATCGTTGCCAACCGGTCATCGCTACAAGTTTTTTTAATTGTTAAAATTCAAAAATATGATATTTTTTGTTTTATGGAAATTCATGCTTCGGATTTCTGTGTTTGTCCCTTGGGAAGGGTTCGCTTTCCGTTTTCGTAGCACCTCGCCAGTTGGCTTTTACAACTTGACCGGTTTCCAAGCTACCCTTCTTCAATCTTGACTCACGAGTTCCTGCACAAACAACCCTGTCATGCTTTTCGTCCCTTCATTTCTTCTTTCCAGTCGTTGTTTGTAGTCAGGTTTTTTTCCAGCACGAGTTGAAACTTGAAAAATATGTCATATTTTCGTCTCGTGAACATGAGCATGTTTTTATTAATTACAAAAATGATATTTTATCCCTCCCGAGGGGTAAATGAAGCCATACGTTGGCAGGTCCAAGACAATCCCCTGGCTCTTGCTAGCTTTACACTTGATCGTGGAAACGAGATATTTAAGCGCGCTTTGCTGCGC
Organism: Paulinella micropora; assembly: GCA_019918135.1. Lineage (NCBI taxonomy): Eukaryota > Cercozoa > Imbricatea > Euglyphida > Paulinellidae > Paulinella > Paulinella micropora. The sequence continues at coordinate 114,462 of WBZZ01004331.1, read as the reverse complement.
TGTGCGTACCTGTATTTGCGTATGCGTACCTGTGTTTGCGTATGCGTACCTGTCGCATTTAATCAAAAACACCACACTGGAGTGGTGGGGGGGGAGGCTATAGCTAACGCGTTTAACGCAAAATACGTCGCTCAATCTATAAACAGGCAGGTCCCTTTTGTCAGATACAATACGTCGCTCAAGCTGTAAACAGGCAGGTCATTTTTTTTTGAAAATTTTAGCTCACTAGTCAGAAATTTTAAATTTAGCCTATCTTTCAGAAATTTTAGCCCACCAAGGAAAAAAACATATAATTTAGATAATGTGGTTGGGGAGTATTTGGAAGAGATGGATGCATAGTAACTGCCTCCCAAACTCACCCAAACCCAAACCCACCACACGGGAGTGGTGGAGGGGGGCGTTCGCCCCCCCCCCCAAGGAAAAAACATATAATATTAATGTGCTGGGAAAAACCCATATAATCTTGGTCCTGCCAACGTACGGCTTCATTTTACCTCCCGGAGGGGTAAAATATCGTTTTTGTAATTAATAAAAACACGCCCATGTTAACAAGACGAAAATATGACATATTTTTCAAGTTTCAACTCGTGCTGGAAAAAAAACATGAGTACAAACATCGACTGGAAAGAAGAAATGAATGGACGAAAAGCATGACAGGATTGTTTGTACAGGAACTCGTGAGTGCAGATTGAAGAAGGGTAGCTTGGAAACCTGTGAGGTGCAGCGCAAATGGAAAGCGAACCCTTCCCATGAGACAAACTCAAAAATCCGAAGCATGAATTTCCAAGAAACAAAAATATGTTATATTTTTGAACTTGGATGACTACAAAAACTCGTAGCGATTACCGGTTGGCAACGATGAACAAAGCTAAAGAATGCCCGAAAACCCTAAATCTGAACCGAAGACCGGAACAACCATAATCAAAGCTGTCAATGTAAACTAAAAAACGACATGCACTGCATTGTGTTCTGCTGGGAGGAAGAAGAAGCCCCCGACTGAATGTCCTAAGAGAACCGAAGCTGCCATGTGGACGCCCGGGCGCCACTTGCAGCTCTGCGCTCAGGTGGCCTTAAAGACTGCTGCACTGACTCGGAGGCGATAGTAGATGCTGATTCTGTAAATTGGGACACATCACTGTCAGAACTGTCGGAAGTGTCTCCAGCTTCGCTCTGCGCCATGCCGTCAGTGTCCTCGCCGTCAGCAGCAGGTGCCTCACCTCGGCGGTGTCTTCGGCGAGGGCGAGGCAAATGCGGTTCTGGGATGGATGTGCCTTATCATCCGGCGGTTGTTCCCCAGAAGACATGGAGGACGCTGTACTACTGAGACTAATCACACCTGACTCCGCACGGGCCAAATCAACACTTTCGTCTGGATCGTCAACGAGTCCGTCTTCAATGGCGGCACGAACAGTCACCAGCCAGTCCAAAACAGTGAGTCGACGACACCGATCCACGTTTGAGCAAACTTCGGCTACACATCATTCATGACCTCGACCTTGAGATCGAATGCAACAAATCCTTGTTTCATGTCTTCCTTCGAATCCCAGTCAAGGGCTGCCCCGGCTGGGTACATTCTCGCACGGTCATGAACAATGTCGATCAGATCAGACAGGAAGTTGTAAGCAATCTTGACTTCCTCACCGCAAGGGTCGATCTTTTGGCCTTGGGACTCAGAAGGAGGCGCCACATTGCCTCGACTGTGAGTTAGCAGCAACAGGGCCTGCTCGACGTGCTTGACGTCGAATCGCATGGGGTCTGTAAGAGAGTGCCTCGCTACAGTGCTGAGGTTTGCTTCGCAACGCTCTTCAGAAAAGATCCGAGGGTCGTGACAAAAAGCCCTCCACGCCGGATACTGGTGGCGCCTCTAGTAGTTGAGGGTCAGAAGGTGCAGGCACAAAACGTGCGAGTACTCAGTAGCTGGACTGAAGTGGAGAAGAACATGGAGGGCGCGATGCAAGTAAGCGAAAATCTGATCAGGCATGTTCTCCCTGATCACGCAGCCGAGATCTTGGGCCTGAAACACAAAGAAGAAAAATATGGCATATTTTCAAACCTCACAAACATGGCTGGCTGACGGCTGGCATGAACCACTCAAACAAAACCAGCAAACCTCCGAGGTTAGCCCTCTGCGCAAGGGTGAGCTCTTCCTTGAACTGGAAATTGTCGAGTAGGTCAGCTTGAACGTGGGGGTAAGCAAGACGAACGTAAGCCATGACCACCGAAATCGTCTTGAGTCTAGGTTTGATCCTGAACTTTTTGGAAGGAAAAAGCTCGTGCCACTTGGGCCCAAAAACCTGGCACTTAAACTCACGCCAAATCAAGACACAAAGGAACTTGTGAACATGCCAATGGCAAGAAGACACACATCCAGGACTTCAAGTGCGACAAACCCCGGCTTCGATCGTACAAGGCCTGTGACATCAATTTAAAAAAAATACAATATTTTTCGAATGCATGCACAGAATTACTACCTTGTAAACCCGCTTGTAAATGTTAGAATCTACAGTAAAAAGCTGGAAACGCCAAACTTCCGAACGCCGATGCTGTAAATCAAGTTTCTCGAGAAGTCTGATGAGGGCGTCGTTCGACGCAATGTTCTGGTTCTCCATTTTCAGACCTTTGAAAACAACCGGTTCACTGCCGGGCCGGGTGTCGACTGACAAATCCGCTGGCAAACAAAGCGGAATCCTGGTGCACTGTTTGGAGACAGAATCGTCAAAAAATCGCTTGAAATCTCTGTTGTTGGTTTGAAGCTCTCTCATGTTAGCTCGGGTCAAGGCAACGACCGCGTCATCAAACAAATCCTCTGGAAAGCATCGACCTTGCCCGCGCGAAGCACCATGCTGGGAGGGTTCTGGCGCTGAGATTTCAGAATTCCGAAGACAGTCCAGAAGCCGTTGTTGTAGGGGCCACTCCCAACGTTCGGCACTCCGACGTTCCGAAACTTCAAGCTGGTTGCGAAGTTGTCGAACCAAGTAGACTTCAGGTCGTCGGCTCGTTTCTCCTCCACACTGACGACAAAAAAAAAAAGAAAAAAAAATGACATAAAAAACATGGGGAAAAAAAAACTATGCAAACAGTGTGAGTGGTTCTTCCACTCTGCCTGGTCCCTGTGGACAGGGCACAATGGAAGATAAGACAAGTGACGAAGCTTCAAGGGTCAGAAAAAGAGCATTGGCAAGAAATTTTACAGCGGAAGAAATTTGTAATTTCTTGCCAGCACCCTCCGCTAAATGAGAAACAAGTTTCACCAGGGATGGCGTAGCGCCGAAAAAGACAGCTACTTGTTTTTTTTCGGCGCTGCGCACCCAGTAACGACCGTAAGGGTCAAAAAAAGAATCGGAGCAAGAAATTTTACCGAGGAAGAAATTTGTAATTTCTTGCCACAACCCTCCATCAGTAACGAACAGTGCTCACATAACACGCGAAGAAACTGCTATTTTGTTTCTTCCCGTGTCTTGCATCCAGTTTGAAGTGTGCTGAATGCACGGGTGTTCTCTTCGGAGCGACGAGCAGCAAGAGTAGGAGTTGGTGTTCGTCTTCCTTTAAAACACAAGTTTTAAAGGATAAGACCACGAACTAGTAACCAGCGTAGACAGCGGTGAGTTCTCTACAAAATCTTCGGACAATCTTTTACCCAAAAATTTCAAAGAGAACTAGCAAAAAACAGTTCATCCGCAGAGAACCGAGTTTCTGTGATTAGGCACACCAAGGATTTTGCAGGAGTTTAAGTACAAGTAATGAAAGGAATTGTACTTGTGGGTTGCGGAAAACATTTCAGATAAGAAAAATATGCTATATTTTTCGAAACTACACATGCTCAAAGCTAACCAAGGTAAAATTTTGAAGAGACAAAAATATTGCATATTTTTCAAAACAGTTGATGATCATCCAGGCGTGACGGAGGGGGAAGGAAAGAACCTGAGAGATTTCTTGATTTCCTGAATCCGAATTTTGCGGCGGCGATCAAAGCTCCTGATCGGAATCACTCTTCCAAACGAGGACAAAACATCGAGTCCTTCCCTGCTTAATCCTCGATGCTTGAGTTCAAGGCACAAGTAAAGCTCCCACTGGAGAAAACGCTGACCCTGCTGAAGCATGACGAAAAGAAGGAAGCACGAAAACGCTTGTCTGCCCTCCGACAAAAGAACTAGGGCGTCATGTTCTTCAATTTTGCGGAACTGACCGTTCTGATGCCTGACATGCGCTAACTTGTGCCAAAATTTGTAAAGTCTGTCAGGCGCAAACATTTTCACCCAAGCCTCGAAGCCAAAACCTAAGAAATCGCCTGACCACGAGTGATCACAAGAGAAAAAAAATGCATTGAACGTGTTACAGGCAACTTACTGGAGACAGCTTTCTTGATTTTCAGGTCTTCTTCTGCGAACGTGTTGCAATCAGGAACAAAAGGAGTGTCCTGAATCGATTTTGCCACTGCAACGAAATGGCTTCTCAGCGCAGACAGGTAGCCTCGATAATAGTTGGGGGTCTGTGAAGTCTAGTCGTATTATTTGACATTTTCTCTAATTTCTTGTAGTATATTCATGAGATTATTATTTTCTTTTTCTAAATTAACTACCCTATCTCGGACATGTCCGAGATTATCTGATAATTGTTGAACGGCCTTAATTAATGGTGCGATAAACTCTGAATAACCTATACCATAACCGACATCACCACTATCAACACATTTAACATCTTCTGGATTGATACTTACACCCTTCAATTCGTATTCCGCTCCTTGCTTTGGACACGGAACCATAATTGTTTCTTTTATAAAACCGCCAAAATCTAGCATATCCATTTCTGTTAGTATGTCTTCTAATTCTTGTGCTATTAAGCCAGTCCTACATTTCTTTTTGTCATCAATCATACGATAGCAGACTGGATTTAACTTATTAATAAAATCTAAGCCTAAACATTCCTTTATATCTTCTTTTTTTCTCCTGTCTGAATATTGAATTGGATTAGACAATACCCATAATTGCCCATCGCTTGCTTTCAAAGACATTAAAGCAGTATTTGAATTATTCTCCCATATGAACCCACTCGTTGAAGAACCATTCACTCTAAATCTAATAGAATAAGAAGTTAATCCTCCGCCTACTCCTCCTGCTGGTGCTGTTCCTCCACTTAATGCTTTATTTGCCCCAGACTGGCTCATATAAATTCCCCAGTTTGAATCTCCAATGTCCCACATAAATATTCCTCTCGCATTTGTCCCGTCTGTTTGCCCTTGAATTGCTATTTTTGCCCCATTAGTTGATGCTGATGCCGTTGTTAGCACCCCAGAATATGTAATCCCCGCATTTGCCGTTATCAATCCTTTTGTCCATAAAGTTCCATTTGCTCCGTTTAATGACATTAACAATTGCTCTGCTGAATTCTCCCATACAAATCCCATTGTAGCATCATTAGCAACCCTGAAACGAAAAGCATACGAAGTAAAATCATTTCCAGAAACTGCCGTACCATTTGCTAAACTTTTGCTTGCTCCGCCAGATGCCGCATAAATTCCCCAACTCGTATTAGTCGTATCCCATAGAAATATTCCTTTTGCATTTGTTCCGTCTGTTATTCCCTGAACTCCTATTTTCGCTCCACTGGTATTCGTTGCTGATGTTAGTGTGCCAGTATATGTAATCCCCGCATTTGCCGTTATCAATCCGCTTGCGGTTGCCGTTGTTGTTGATATACTCGCATTTGCCGTTATTAATCCACTCGCCGTTAAGGCTGTGGTTGATATCCCCGCGGTTGAAGTAATTGTCGTTCCAGTTATTGTTCCTCCATTTGTTATATTGTTTGAGTTCATATCTAAGGCTCCATAAAACCGCATACCCCCAGCATTGTTGAAACGGACAATGTCAGACGAAGCACTTTTATTATCCAAAAGTTTTGAAATATAAAGTCCCGCTCCTTTTACATCAGATGCTACATTCGTAAATACATAACCTCGTTGGTTAGCGGTTCCACTTGTAGCGGTATTTAGAGTAAATAAGAAATACTGATAATCTCCTGATGTCTGTGAAAAGAATATATCTCCTCCATTTTGGTTTAATATCCTCGCACCATTATATGTTATATTTCCACCATTAGTGATAGTTTGATTATTAAAATCGGCATTGTTCGTTAAAGTTAGATATTTTATTGTAGTGCTCGCCCCATTAAATGTTTTACTTCCTGTTATGGTTTGGTCTCCTGTTAGTTTTACATTTTGTCCGTCCAATGTGTCAGCATACCCTTTTGTCGCTCCGTCTGTTGATAATGTTGGAGTTCCAAGGTTGGCTATTTTGCTACTATTACAATCTAGCCCCGAAGCATTTACCCAACCGATGATTGTCCCGTCAATAATAAAACTTATTTTTTTCGCAGAAATTTCAAAGTTGTAATATGTTGCTGTTTTCATATCCAAACTAGCAATTGACCCGATATTACTGGTAGAATTGAAAACGATAAATGTTCCCTTTGTTGTTGAATTGATTGAATTTCCCGTTATTTCAACACCACTACTATATGTCTTAATTCCTGCTATGGTTTGGTTTCCTGTTAGTTTCACATTTTGCCCGTCTAATGTATCTACATAACTTTTGTTTGCTCCGTCCGTTGTTGCTGATGGTGTGGCTAAGTTTGTTATTTTTCTGTTGTTTAAAGATAGTGTCGTGCCTGTTGCTGTCGCGATTACATTATCACCCGCATATAAATCAACATATGACCCCGTTATTTGTATCGGATACCAAGTCGCTGTTGCTGTCTTTTGTGCGGCAATCATTCCTATATTTGTCGCTGTATCAAAGGCAACACCGATACCATCAAAAGCGGTTGGAGCAGTAGCGCCCCGTACTTCTATTGTTGAAGTAAATTTTTTGTTCCCTGCTATGGTTTGGTCTCCTGTTAGTTTAACGACAGAAGTATCAAGAGTAGAAACATCAACACCATCAACAAGATTAACATTTGTTATACTTTGGCTTTTCATATCAATCCCCGCGCTCGCATTTATTATACTGCTGAATGTTTTAATTCCTCCTATAGTTTGGTCTCCTGTCAGTTTGACTACTGCGGTATCAAGAGCCGAAACATCAATACAATCAACCAAATTTACATTTGTTATGTTAAATCCTCCCATATTTAAACTACCCGTCATAGCCGTTGTGCCGTCCTTGGCTAGTTTCGTATCGGTATATGCTTTTGTTGAAGCATCATTGTCATAGAATGGCGCAGGAAGCCCGCTGATTGCTGTCGTGCTGTTAAAATTTAAAACATTATTTGTCAATGTCATTCCACCCCCTGTTGTTGGAGCAAAAAGTATGGACGAGCCTACAAAAGATAATGGATAGCCCGTTGCTCCACCTGCCTCCGACGAATAGATAGAGCCCATATTATTGTTATAATTAAAGAATAATTTGCCTGTGTTTAATGGATTTGAGTCTTTTACTGCCACATAAGTAGTAAATGTTTTATTCCCTGTTATGGTTTGGTCTCCTGTTAGTTTAACGACAGAACTATCAAGAGCCGAAACATCAACACCATCAACATTACCGACATTTGCTACATTAAAACCCCCCATATTTAAATCTCCAAACATCATAGCGAGACCATCCAATCTTAGAAAAGGTGAAGCAACATTTCTCCATTGCCCCGTGCTATAAATGAGTAGTTGGTTATCGGCGGGTGTGCCTGTAATCAAAACATCGCTGTGTGTATTAATTGAGCCATCCGCGGACACTTTATCATTATTGTCTTCGTGCTCTGATATCCAAGTATCAACATCTTTGGTATTTAGTAAATTAACTCCCGTTATATTCAAATTACCACCCATACTAATGTTGCCGAATTCATCCACATTTATTGGAAATGTTTTATTTACCCAGTTTATTGAGTTATATGTTAGATAACTATTCATAGCAATTGGTGCTGTTATGACTACATCAGAGAGTGTATCAATTGAGCCGATTGTTGTATTTCTCCATTTACCATCTACATCATTATATGTTAAGTATTGCCCGACCACTGGTGCGGATATGTTTGTGTCTATGAGATTGTATAGACTGGTTTGGTGCGGATTACTTGTATTGGAGCGGTGTTGAGTTGAGGCTTTAACTTCGTCGTTGTCCCTTACTCGTTGCTCTGTGTAGTATAAAGTTTTTCCTTCTTTGACATCTGTTGTTGATTTTAAAGCGAGCCGTGTATCAAAGCGGTTATCAGTGAAATAAAGATTTACGGGTTCGGCATCTTCTGGCACTCTGTCTGTATTCAGACCAATAATATTAGTGTTGGTAAGGTCTAAGTTTTTTATGTCTAGACTATCAACGGCGATTTCTGACAAGCCCAAGAGAGACTTATATTGCGACATTGATTTTCTAAATTCACACTTTCGCTTCGCTTTTCGTAAATCTCAAACTCGTTTGAGATAATTTAGAAAATCGTTTCCTATATTATTAGAATAAAATTTTATTTTAAAACGATGTTTGACAATAAACGAAAAATCTTGCGATTAGCAAGATAGAAGTGAAATTGTCAAATATCAATTAATTAATTAAAAAAATAATACTAAGAATAATATATCTTTGTATTAAAAACTATTGTATTGAAAAATAGTTTATATGCCGAGCCCCGAGGCTTCAAAGGAAAATTGGAATAAGGCGGTTGAAGGAATAAAGGAGAAAGCTAAACAAAGAAAAATGGAGCATGCGAAGAAGGTTTTACAACAATACCGCACCGCCGTCAAGGAAGAAGAAACCGATATGGAGCGAAAAATCGCAGAGATAGAAAATAAGAAACTCGCCAATGACATACTTAATGAAAGAGACAATGACGAGGAGCCAGAGCAAGAAGTTAGCGATAGCGAGGATGAAATTGACTTTACTGACATACTCGCAGAAAAGATGGCGAAAATGAAAATCAAGAGAGCGAAAGCAGAGAGTAAGAGGGCGAAGCAAAAAAAGAAACCAGTGGTTGAACACGAGGAGAGTGAAAGTAGTGAGAGTGAAAGTGAAGAAGAGATGCCAAAGCCAAAGAAAGGGAAGGGTAAAAAGTCAAATATATCAGTTAATGTTTATAATCAATCTGAAAAGGTAAATAAGAAAGAAAAAAATAATGATATTGAAAAATGTTTCTTAAAATTTTAATTATATAATGCCCGATTTAGACCATAAGCACACAATTATTAATACACAGAATGCGGATATGCAACTAGAAGACACTCCAACTGGAGAAGAAATAAAAAGGTCAAAAGAAGAGGAGGCACTTGAAATACACCACCAAAAGAAAAACCCGAAAATATGGAACACGATATGGGTTGATAAACCATTAGACCAAGTTTTCTTAGACTTAGCAGATATGAGTAAGATAAAAGATAAGAAAGGCAATAAGGGCTATGCTTGGATGCTCGTTTGGATTGATTGTCATAGCCGATTTTTAATAATAAAACAATTGAAAAATAAAACAGCGAAAGAAGTATATTATGCTTTGAAATCTATACCTTATAAACCAAAGTCAATTACAACCGACAGCGGAGGAGAATATAAAGGTGCTACTCGTGATTATTTTATTGAAAATGGAATTAAACACGATGTCGTTGAAGTAGGAGACCACAGAGCACTTGCTGTAGTTGATAGAGTTATAAGAAGTATTAGAAGGTGGTTAGACCTTTTATTTGAAACAAATAGAAATTTTGATTGGGTAAGTTATATTCAAGATTTAGTTAATGAATATAATCGTAAAGTTCATCGTGGAATTCAGGCCAGACCCGTGGACGTATTTGCTGGGAGAGATAAGAACAAACAAACTATAACTCGTGATAACCTTATTAATGAATTCAATATTGGCGATAATGTCCGTAAGGAAAACAAGAGGAATGTTTTCAGTAAAGGCGGTAGAGTTTGGTCAAAAACTATATATAAAGTCAAGGGACGAACCGGATTTAAAATAATTTTGAATAATGACGAATTAGTGAGCCCTAGAGATTTATTAAAAACTGATTTTACAAAACCTATTGACGAAGAAAAAGAAATCAAAGAACAAACGAAAGAGATTATCAAGGAAAAGAAAACAAAAGAACAACTAAAACGAGAAAGTATTGACAGCGATAATATAAGAACAAGTAAAAGAGAAAGAAAGGCGAAAGTAATATTAGATTTGTAAAATAAATAAGAATAAATACTGCCGAAGACACTCAGTTTTTATCAAAATTAAGAACGATTGTCTGTGCCAGACTTGCAGTAAAGAGGTTCCCCCACATCCTGAACATAATATCTCTTCGCTGCAGCCCACTTGTGAAAGACTCTAACAACTCCTCTGCCGTCAATTGTTACTGCTAGGTAATCTGCTCCTGTTGGGAATGGCCTCATAAGAATTCCCTCCACACAGCCTGCCTGAGTGAAATTAAAAACTCGATCTCGCGAATTCGGAATTGAAGAAAACTTCACATACTAATAGCATCTCTTGTTTTCTCTTAGTTGAGCTGGGGTAGGGGCAGTCAGTTTGACTTCTTTGTTCTCCGCCAGTACTTCCGTCTCAGGCGAAGGTTGGTTGATGTCAAGGTCTGCAAATTCTTCAACTGGTGCTTCCTCGGACATTCCTACAGCACCACAGACATCAAGGGTTTAGTCCTTTTGCGAAAAATCACTTTTTGCTTTCTGAGAAAGACAAATTCTGAGAAAAAACACAAGGTTTTCTGGAAATGTTTTTTTTGGTGGTGCGGAGTATTTTAAGCGAATTCACACGGGAAAAAGTGGCAAGAATTGAAAATGGATGGAAAAAATTTAGCCGTAAAGGAAAAGTGGTAATACTTGATGGATTTTTCCAAACCGGAGACGGGAAAGGTGAGGCGAAAAAGCCCACTAGACGAAATTCGTCGTGGACAACTTTTCGCTTTTTAAGTGTGCGGTATAGGATAGATTTGTGCTCATAATACACATAAATAAGAACACAAATGAGTGACGAGAGCGATAATAGTGATAATGATTATGCTGATAGAGAAGAAAACAATAAATGGATAGAGAAATTAAGAGATAAGCCACGTAATGAATTAGTAAAAAGTAAGACATATAATGATGCAAGAATGGATAATATACTAAGCAAACTTGACCGCAATGAACAGGAGCGAATGGAATTAGAGAAACAAAAGAAAGAATGTGAAAATAAGGCGAGTGCTATTGATGAATTACTTGACCAACGTAATGATGAAGTAGCACGAAAAGAAAAAATAGAACAACTGAAAAGAGAGAAAAAAAGAGAAGAAGAAAAAAAGAAAAAACAATTGCGTCTACTTGAGCATTGGTTGTGTGCGGAAGAACAACCAATGGGTGTAGAAGACGAAATACGTGCTCGTAAAATGATTGATGGAGGAAAAACTTCATCTGAAATCATTCAAGAGTATGAAGCCTACAAAAGGCGACGAATTTCCTAATTAGAATTTTAGTCAACCTACAAATATGTGTTGAAACTATTAGTTTTTATTATACCTGTTTAGTGGTGTTGGTTTCCACATTAAAAAGACCCTACCACACCAACTGCATGTGTGGTAGAAAAATGGCATATTCAACATAGCATCCTTGGACTGCTCGCAAGAAAATCTACTTCGAAGGTAATACATATTTTTTCTGTTGCTTGTGGTTGTCGTTTTGAGTGCTTTTGGCCTTCTGTATTGATTACCTGTGTGATATGTCTAGAAGCCTTAATCGCAGTTCATGTCGTGAATTTAAGGCACGAAAATTCATTACACGAACTGCGGTATCATCTACTGAAGAAATGGAAGCAGCCACAGGAAATTGATGCAGCCCGAGGTCGGAGACAGTTGAATGACACAGTGCAAAACAGCATTCACTAATTAAAATTGTTTTTGTACATCACTGTAGTATGAGAAGTAGGAAAAAATATGACGTAGAGAAACAGAAAATATCTGTGACATGGAGGGAATAACCATGGTTGTGTTACTGCAGGGCAGGAACCAACCCCAACAAGGTTCAAAACGCGCCTTTATGAGAGTGCCACCATCAGCCAGGAATCCTAAATTACCACCACCCCTAAGCCACATTCAAGAGACTAGTCAGGGCGAACATGTCACTCTCAATTATCCTTGCCTTCCGATGGGTGTGTCGGAAACAGCCTGAGCAAAGCAACACTTACGAAATTTGAACATCAAAAAATCATGCAGGGATTAGATCTCGAAGCATACGGGTTGGTACTGTTTGCATTCACGATGGCGGGTCTTGGCGGCAGTGAACCACTTGTGAAGCTGTTTGATTTAAGAATCCGGAATCTTGTGCTGTTTCACAGCGGTTTTAAACAAGAAATCCACTGTGGTGGAAAGTGCTTTTGCGCCGGTGCAGTTTTAAGCTCGGGGACGAGGTTCGTCAAACTGTCCCAATCAGAGTCTTCCACGCTTCCTTTCATGTTGAAAACATCAACAGTCGAGGCAAGTGCAACGATGTCCTCCTTGAGCTTTTCCTCGCAGCACCACTTCTTCTGGGTAACCAAGAACTCCTTCAGGGTCGGAGCCACGTCCTTGAGCTTGCAGTGCTTCAGCGTCTCAACCAGGTCCCTCATTTCTTGCAACAGGCCAGGTTTGTCTTTGCGTACTCAGTGAAGCTCATGTACACCCTCGATGACTGCTTTGTCCATGTCCTGTCGAATGGCCTGCGCGTGAGCAGTTGAAACCACACTTTCCACAGCTCCCCCGTGTTAGAAGAAACGTAAGTCCACATGGAACCAAACGTCGCAGGCAGGATTGAACGGGAAAGTGTGATTCTTTTTTCCAGCCAATCAAAAACTTTTCGATGGCACGCTCGTTGCGGGACTTCAGACGCGCGATGGCAGCCCAATCCTGGTTGTGAGCAGCGATTGCATTTTCACCGAAAGTGTTTTTGCGGTTATTATGAGCGATTCGGTTTTCGAAAGCACAGAGCAAGCTGACAGCCCGACGATCTGGTTCATTCCATCTCACGAATCGCAGCTTGGACATTTTGATTGTTTACCAAAGAGGGTTCTTTGGGTCACCTTCGTGAAGACGCTGGATTGCGTTGGATGTGTGCAGTCCAACTAAAGCCTGCATGGGAAGCGAGCCATCCGCCATGTTCTTCTTCAAGAAGAGTTGCAATCCGTTCCGCGCAGCCAAGGGGATGTTGTCCCGTTCCGCGAAGCTAAGGGGATGTTGTTCCAGTCGTGTGAGTCACCTTCAGGGTTGATTAAACCAGCGGCTTCGGTTCTATGAAGACATTCAGTCGGGTGCTTCTTCTTCCTCCCAGCAGAACACAATGTAGTGCACGTTGTTTTTAGTTTACATTGACAGCTTTGATGATGGTTGTTCCGGTCTTCGGTTCAGATTTAAAGTTTTCGGGCATTCTTTAGCTTTGTTCATCGTTGCCAACCGGTCATCGCTACAAGTTTTTTTAATTGTTAAAATTCAAAAATATGATATTTTTTGTTTTATGGAAATTCATGCTTCGGATTTCTGTGTTTGTCCCTTGGGAAGGGTTCGCTTTCCGTTTTCGTAGCACCTCGCCAGTTGGCTTTTACAACTTGACCGGTTTCCAAGCTACCCTTCTTCAATCTTGACTCACGAGTTCCTGCACAAACAACCCTGTCATGCTTTTCGTCCCTTCATTTCTTCTTTCCAGTCGTTGTTTGTAGTCAGGTTTTTTTCCAGCACGAGTTGAAACTTGAAAAATATGTCATATTTTCGTCTCGTGAACATGAGCATGTTTTTATTAATTACAAAAATGATATTTTATCCCTCCCGAGGGGTAAATGAAGCCATACGTTGGCAGGTCCAAGACAATCCCCTGGCCCTTGCTAGCTTTACACTTGATCGTGGAAACGAGATATTTAAGCGCGCTTTGCTGCGCTGTGCGTACCTGTATTTGCGTATGCGTACCTGTGTTTGCGTATGCGTACCTGTCGCATTTAATCAAAAACACCACACTGGAGTGGTGGGGGGGGAGGCTATAGCTAACGCGTTTAACGCAAAATACGTCGCTCAATCTATAAACAGGCAGGTCCCTTTTGTCAGATACAATACGTCGCTCAAGCTGTAAACAGGCAGGTCATTTTTTTTTGAAAATTTTAGCTCACTAGTCAGAAATTTTAAATTTAGCCTATCTTTCAGAAATTTTAGCCCACCAAGGAAAAAAACATATAATTTAGATAATGTGGTTGGGGAGTATTTGGAAGAGATGGATGCATAGTAACTGCCTCCCAAACTCACCCAAACCCAAACCCACCACACGGGAGTGGTGGAGGGGGGCGTTCGCCCCCCCCCCCCCCAAGGAAAAAACATATAATATTAATGTGCTGGGAAAAACCCATATAATCTTGGTCCTGCCAACGTACGGCTTCATTTTACCTCCCGGAGGGGTAAAATATCGTTTTTGTAATTAATAAAAACACGCCCATGTTAACAAGACGAAAATATGACATATTTTTCAAGTTTCAACTCGTGCTGGAAAAAAAACATGAGTACAAACATCGACTGGAAAGAAGAAATGAATGGACGAAAAGCATGACAGGATTGTTTGTACAGGAACTCGTGAGTGCAGATTGAAGAAGGGTAGCTTGGAAACCTGTGAGGTGCAGCGCAAATGGAAAGCGAACCCTTCCCATGAGACAAACTCAAAAATCCGAAGCATGAATTTCCAAGAAACAAAAATATGTTATATTTTTGAACTTGGATGACTACAAAAACTCGTAGCGATTACCGGTTGGCAACGATGAACAAAGCTAAAGAATGCCCGAAAACCCTAAATCTGAACCGAAGACCGGAACAACCATAATCAAAGCTGTCAATGTAAACTAAAAAACGACATGCACTGCATTGTGTTCTGCTGGGAGGAAGAAGAAGCCCCCGACTGAATGTCCTAAGAGAACCGAAGCTGCCATGTGGACGCCCGGGCGCCACTTGCAGCTCTGCGCTCAGGTGGCCTTAAAGACTGCTGCACTGACTCGGAGGCGATAGTAGATGCTGATTCTGTAAATTGGGACACATCACTGTCAGAACTGTCGGAAGTGTCTCCAGCTTCGCTCTGCGCCATGCCGTCAGTGTCCTCGCCGTCAGCAGCAGGTGCCTCACCTCGGCGGTGTCTTCGGCGAGGGCGAGGCAAATGCGGTTCTGGGATGGATGTGCCTTATCATCCGGCGGTTGTTCCCCAGAAGACATGGAGGACGCTGTACTACTGAGACTAATCACACCTGACTCCGCACGGGCCAAATCAACACTTTCGTCTGGATCGTCAACGAGTCCGTCTTCAATGGCGGCACGAACAGTCACCAGCCAGTCCAAAACAGTGAGTCGACGACACCGATCCACGTTTGAGCAAACTTCGGCTACACATCATTCATGACCTCGACCTTGAGATCGAATGCAACAAATCTTTGTTTCATGTCTTCCTTCGAATCCCAGTCAAGGGCTGCCCCGGCTGGGTACATTCTCGCACGGTCATGAACAATGTCGATCAGATCAGACAGGAAGTTGTAAGCAATCTTGACTTCCTCACCGCGAGGGTCGATCTTTTGGCCTTGGGACTCAGAAGGAGGCGCCACATTGCCTCGACTGTGAGTTAGCAGCAACAGGGCCTGCTCGACGTGCTTGACGTCGAATCGCATGGGGTCTGTAAGAGAGTGCCTCGCTACAGTGCTGAGGTTTGCTTCGCAACGCTCTTCAGAAAAGATCCGAGGGTCGTGACAAAAAGCCCTCCACGCCGGATACTGGTGGCGCCTCTAGTAGTTGAGGGTCAGAAGGTGCAGGCACAAAACGTGCGAGTACTCAGTAGCTGGACTGAAGTGGAGAAGAACATGGAGGGCGCGATGCAAGTAAGCGAAAATCTGATCAGGCATGTTCTCCCTGATCACGCAGCCGAGATCTTGGGCCTGAAACACAAAGAAGAAAAATATGGCATATTTTCAAACCTCACAAACATGGCTGGCTGACGGCTGGCATGAACCACTCAAACAAAACCAGCAAACCTCCGAGGTTAGCCCTCTGCGCAAGGGTGAGCTCTTCCTTGAACTGGAAATTGTCGAGTAGGTCAGCTTGAACGTGGGGGTAAGCAAGACGAACGTAAGCCATGACCACCGAAATCGTCTTGAGTCTAGGTTTGATCCTGAACTTTTTGGAAGGAAAAAGCTCGTGCCACTTGGGCCCAAAAACCTGGCACTTAAACTCACGCCAAATCAAGACACAAAGGAACTTGTGAACATGCCAATGGCAAGAAGACACACATCCAGGACTTCAAGTGCGACAAACCCCGGCTTCGATCGTACAAGGCCTGTGACATCAATTTAAAAAAATACAATATTTTTCGAATGCATGCACAGAATTACTACCTTGTAAACCCGCTTGTAAATGTTAGAATCTACAGTAAAAAGCTGGAAACGCCAAACTTCCGAACGCCGATGCTGTAAATCAAGTTTCTCGAGAAGTCTGATGAGGGCGTCGTTCGACGCAATGTTCTGGTTCTCCATTTTCAGACCTTTGAAAACAACCGGTTCACTGCCGGGCCGGGTGTCGACTGACAAATCCGCTGGCAAACAAAGCGGAATCCTGGTGCACTGTTTGGAGACAGAATCGTCAAAAAATCGCTTGAAATCTCTGTTGTTGGTTTGAAGCTCTCTCATGTTAGCTCGGGTCAAGGCAACGACCGCGTCATCAAACAAATCCTCTGGAAAGCATCGACCTTGCCCGCGCGAAGCACCATGCTGGGAGGGTTCTGGCGCTGAGATTTCAGAATTCCGAAGACAGTCCAGAAGCCGTTGTTGTAGGGGCCACTCCCAACGTTCGGCACTCCGACGTTCCGAAACTTCAAGCTGGTTGCGAAGTTGTCGAACCAAGTAGACTTCAGGTCGTCGGCTCGTTTCTCCTCCACACTGACGACAAAAAAAAAAAGAAAAAAAAATGACATAAAAAACATGGGGAAAAAAAAACTATGCAAACAGTGTGAGTGGTTCTTCCACTCTGCCTGGTCCCTGTGGACAGGGCACAATGGAAGATAAGACAAGTGACGAAGCTTCAAGGGTCAGAAAAAGAGCATTGGCAAGAAATTTTACAGCGGAAGAAATTTGTAATTTCTTGCCAGCACCCTCCGCTAAATGAGAAACAAGTTTCACCAGGGATGGCGTAGCGCCGAAAAAGACAGCTACTTGTTTTTTTTCGGCGCTGCGCACCCAGTAACGACCGTAAGGGTCAAAAAAAGAATCGGAGCAAGAAATTTTACCGAGGAAGAAATTTGTAATTTCTTGCCACAACCCTCCATCAGTAACAAACAGTGCTCACATAACACGCGAAGAAACTGCTATTTTGTTTCTTCCCGTGTCTTGCATCCAGTTTGAAGTGTGCTGAATGCACGGGTGTTCTCTTCGGAGCGACGAGCAGCAAGAGTAGGAGTTTGTGTTCGTCTTCCTTTAAAACACAAGTTTTAAAGGATAAGACCACGAACTAGTAACCAGCGTAGACAGCGGTGAGTTCTCTACAAAATCTTCGGACAATCTTTTACCCAAAAATTTCAAAGAGAACTAGCAAAAAACAGTTCATCCGCAGAGAACCGAGTTTCTGTGATTAGGCACACCAAGGATTTTGCAGGAGTTTAAGTACAAGTAATGAAAGGAATTGTACTTGTGGGTTGCGGAAAACATTTCAGATAAGAAAAATATGCCATATTTTTCGAAACTACACATGCTCAAAGCTAACCAAGGTAAAATTTTGAAGAGACAAAAATATTGCATATTTTTCAAAACAGTTGATGATCATCCAGGCGTGACGGAGGGGGAAGGAAAGAACCTGAGAGATTTCTTGATTTCCTGAATCCGAATTTTGCGGCGGCGATCAAAGCTCCTGATCGGAATCACTCTTCCAAACGAGGACAAAACATCGAGTCCTTCCCTGCTTAATCCTCGATGCTTGAGTTCAAGGCACAAGTAAAGCTCCCACTGGAGAAAACGCTGACCCTGCTGAAGCATGACGAAAAGAAGGAAGCACGAAAACGCTTGTCTGCCCTCCGACAAAAGAACTAGGGCGTCATGTTCTTCAATTTTGCGGAACTGACCGTTCTGATGCCTGACATGCGCTAACTTGTGCCAAAATTTGTAAAGTCTGTCAGGCGCAAACATTTTCACCCAAGCCTCGAAGCCAAAACCTAAGAAATCGCCTGACCACGAGTGATCACAAGAGAAAAAAAATGCATTGAACGTGTTACAGGCAACTTACTGGAGACAGCTTTCTTGATTTTCAGGTCTTCTTCTGCGAACGTGTTGCAATCAGGAACAAAAGGAGTGTCCTGAATCGATTTTGCCACTGCAACGAAATGGCTTCTCAGCGCAGACAGGTAGCCTCGCCTGGGAACCTAATATTGTCAAAAAAAACAGAAGTGGCGAGAATGGTTTTACAAGCGTTGTCGGAAAACACAAATATGACATATTCCGACACCGGAACCTTTTCAAACAAATCCGTCCGAAATAAAAGGTAAAAAATCACTTTCAAAGGATGTCTCAGAAAAAAAATGGCATATTTTTCAAAGTGAGCCGGTTTGAGCCCACACTCGGTGCCACCAAGGCACAAAAACTGGTTTCGGACGTCAGTTTTTGGGAACGAGTGGCCGGACTGGGTCCGTTTGCCATTTTTGATTGCATTTCACCATATGAGCGTGACTTTCCGTCCCTATCAAAATGAAAAAAACAGATTTTTTCAGGCCTAACTTCATTTTTTTTTTCTTCGTGACCGCTTCCGGTCAACTTGAGCACTTTTGTTCGGTGTCTAGATTGTTGCACTCTCAAAATTACTTTCCGAACACTACATCATGGGTGGTTCCTCTGTCGACAAGTCTTACATCACCTACAAATGGTGGATCACACCTGAAATGAAGCTCATTGTCTCTGAGCTGGAGTTTGGAGGAGAGCATGGGAGTGACGACACGGGTCGAATCGAGAGCTCTTTCGATCTCGGTGTTGTGTGGAAGTTTGCGAAGTTTGCGTTGAAGCCAAAAGGTGCTACTAGTTACCAGTACAACCCTCGACTTTGGCACGTCCAGGTGTGGGTCAACGACACAAGCCAAGACGAAGCTGGAGAATTCAAGACGTTTGCCTTGCTCGATGAACTGTGCCTGACGACAGCTTACTACGTGGGCTGGCCTGCGGATGTGACCTGGGAAGAGAAGCTGTACGACATGTTCTCCAAAGGCCCAAACGCGGCAGCTCCTACAAGTCAGCAAGCTCTCTCTCCTTTGTTCTAGTTGTTTATTGTTGCTTTGTGTCTGTTGTTCTAGTTGTTGCTTGAATTTGAATAAGTTTCAATTATGGGCTATGAGTTCATGGCTGCCATGCTTGCCCGAACTGTTTTTTGGCTTGGTGTCACTATGATTTTTTGTTTTTGCTCTCGGGTGTAGGGGCTGTGAACAACTACCTCAAGCAATTTCAAAAAGAGATGGATGAGCAGGATAAGGTCTCCAGACAAAAACATGCTATATTTTTCTTGTGAGCTTCAATGTCTCACGATTCTTTGCTCCACTTCGTTTTTGTTTGTCCGTGTCTCAAAAATATATCATATTTTTCATCCGAGACACATCTTCCACCGTGACGTCATCATTGTCTCGTGTTGAAAAATATGCTATATTTTTCAACTTAGGATGGTTCCAACGAGGATGCCAAGGGGACAATCGCTGATTCGCAGGCTGCCCCGGCTGATCTTCCTCTGTTTTCCATCCCGCCAATTCTCTTGCTAGTGCTGCATCCCGCAGCCCGAATTCTCAGGGCAGTGTTGCAGCTACTGAGGTGGTGGGAGTTGAAAACGAAGAGGAACCTGCACCCGCCGACCCTGCCATCGCTCGTCGTGTTTCTGCTCAGCTAGCTGCAGCCAGGCCCCAAAGCCTCGTGCCTTCAGCCCCTGCTGCCACACAGCCTTCGAGCTCTTCGTCGAGTAGTTCTTCGAGCTCTCCATCGAGCAGTTCCTCAAAATCCACTCCATTACGGTCCATCCCCTCGAACGAAAAACAGCCCAAGGCGGCGGTTGGAACCATTACGCCTCTGGCTAGGAGCTCCTCTGCCACTTCCGCGACGCCGTCTTCATCCTCGTCGTCTTCTGCCCCACCCCAGGTTCCCCTGTCTCCGGCGTCGTCTTCTTCTTCAGCCTCCACACCTGATCCAACTGGAAAGCGCAAACCGGATGCCTCGCCGGAAGGGTCCGAACCACCCGAGAAGAAGCGCAGGATGAAGGGGGAAAAGGGCACGTGCAAGAATGTCTCAGAGTCTGACAGGCAGAAAGCTGAGAAGAATGCGTACATCAAGGGTCAGCCCCCTTTTCTTTTGTTCTTTTGTTGAAAAATATGCTATATTTTTGGTTGGTTGTTCTGTACAGACACCAGAGAGAAGATGAAGGAAGCCGCCAAAGCCCTTGCCAGCATGAATTACAAGAACATGCAGGCCATTCCCGACGCCATCGCTGCCCAACCCCACAGGGCAGTGACTGATCGTTTGCTCGACCTAGAGCATGTCAAGCAACTCGCAGAGAATTTTAAAAAGTCCCAGGATCCCAACAGGAAGATCCAGTGGGTGGGTTGGATCCGAGATCCGCGCGAAGTTGTCAATCCCGGAAAGCTTGGGCTGGACGACGCCGACAATTCCCTCTTGGAATCCCCTCCTTTCGTTGACGAGAGAGCCTTGAAAGAATTTCAGGCTTTGTGGATTTCGGCTGGGCTTGTAGAAAAGAAAAGGCCCAAGATGGACTTCACGAGCATGCCAGTCGAGGGCCAGGCCAAGATCAAGAACTTTCTTCGCAAGGCAACCCAGGACGGGAAGTTTCCCCTGCAGGCGATCGTTGGTCTTCATTCCAGCCATGCAATTCAGCAACTTCACAGAGAAGAACCTCAGAACACGAAATTCCAGGTCATTCACGTGGAAGCTCTTCGTTTCGTTCGTTGGAACGATGCAGGTCGTCAATCCGTCAGTTTTCTTGGCGCCTTCGAGAACACTGTTGCTGACATCGTAAAAACACATTCGGCGAAAACTGCATTTCTGCGCACGATCAAGGTTACGCTGGAATGGCTCGTCTCAAGGACCAGAATGATGCTTCCTGCAACAAGTTTCTGACCTCATGGAAGAGGGGCTTTGCCCTTTCCCACAACATCCCTTTGCAGACTTTCGGTTCCATGTGGACTTACGTCGCTTCGAACACCGGTGAGCTTTGGAAGTGCTGGCTGAAGCTTCCTTCCCCTGGTGGTGTTCGTTCTGACATGCCTAAGAACCAGGCAATCATCGAAAGCATCAACGAACTTCACAACATCCGCAAGGACAAGCCCTGTCTAGTGGAAGAAATGTAAGAATTGATTGAGGACCTCCAGCAAGGCAAGCTAAGCGAAGTGAAGCAAACTATGAAGAGGTTTTTTCTGGAGCAGAAGAAGTACGTCTGCCTCATCTCGCTGCAGGACATGATCCTGGACCTTGCTGACAACATGTGCTTTTTTGAAATCGATGGTGTTTACGTCGGCAAACAGTGGAAGGATTTGTGTGAAAAAGTCACCCAGCTTGACAACGATGAAGGCAGGGCAATCCTTGCTCGCACTGTGGACATCTCTACCTGCAGAAAAAGAAGGACCGCTCCCTCCCTGACAACCTGGAAGCTAACGTCAAGACCTGGATCCAGGCAGCACTCAAACGTCTCTCCGGCGACGAAGTTGAACAGCCACAGGTTCTGATACATCCTGTTGCATGCTCTTGAAGACTTTGTTTTAAAATATTTTTTTTTTGACAGGGAACCATCTCTGAAGATCAGCAGATCCATTTCTGCAACGCTACGATTCTCATCCAAAACATGTTCAACATGGCGCAGAACGCTGATCTAGTGCATGGCAATTTTGGTCTCCCTTACTTTTCCATCAATTGAAAATATGCAATCTTTTTCTTTTTTGGTTTTCCTCATTCCTTGTGTTTGTGTCTTGTTTGATCCAGACCTGCTTTACGCTGACCTTCCTTACAACATTTCCGACCTTGTTGCTGACACTACTGAAACCAACAAGGAAAGGGTCATCAAATTGCTGAACCAGTTCGGTGTTGTCGGCAATGCTAACAAGCGCGCCGTCGTTTTCCATCACCATCTGTCCCAGTGCAACCTCTTGGTGGAAGCTTTGCAGCAGTGTCGCTACACCACAACCGAGCATGTGTTATGGTACAAGGACAAGCACAACTACCAGGGACACGTCCAGAAGTGGATCAAGGTAGTGGAGTGCGTCATGGTGGCGTTCTACCCGGCCCAGAGTGCATTTCAGCTCAATCTCTCCAGGAACCCGCTTGATCGTCACAACGTTTACTCTGTTGCGGTCCTAACGAAAAAACAGAAAGTCACTGGGAGGCCGGACGAACGAGCCAACGCTTTTGAAAAACCCACGGAGTTGTCAAGACAAATCCTTTCTGATCTTCCTCCCGCATAGCAAGGTGTTCGTTGCTTGCATGGGCTCTGGCTCGGAGGTCATCGGCGCCCTTCAGGCCAACATGGTCGTCACCGGCTTGGACATCGATGCTGGTCAGGTTCAAACGCCAAGGATCGCGTGCGCAAATTTCTGGAGGCCGGTTCCAAAAAGGGCAGGCCGCCCAAAGCAGCTGTGGAAGGAGAGCTCCCTGAGGACAAGGTGGAGGAAAAAGCAGAATAGACGGAAGACGATGACGACGGGAGGGTCGACCAGAAGCTTGAAAAGCAAGGTTACATTGGAGGAAACAAGTCTTCTGTCCATGCCACATGCTGCGTGTGCGAGGTCACGTTTAACGTGCGGGAGTTTGACAGTACCGCTTGCCAGAAATGCAACAGCACGTTGCACAAAGGGTGGTGAATGACCGGCGCCAAGCTGAAAGATGGCAGTGATGAGTACGATCAATGCGAGTACACCTGCGGCCTAGAGGAAGGTGATTGCGACAACGATGATGGCTTGCGTGCGGAGGGTTCCTCCAACTCCGAAGATTGCCACAATGGTTAGCATCTCATGATGATGCATTCGTCTGCCCCTCTTCCCGCTGCCACAGAGTAATGCACCTGGATTCGGGCACTGTTTTCGAAATATGCAATATTTTTCGAAAGTACGTTTTCATCAAATTGATCGTTTTGTTTCATTGTTTTAATTTTGCCTGAACGTTTTCGTGCCTCCGGACCGGTTCAAGACTTTCCATCTCGTTTGCACCGGTACTTGTAGTGTGTTTGACGACGTCAGTTCCGGAAAGTATGTCTTAAAAATCACTTGCTCGAGCCAAAATTGCAAGGCTGCACTATTTTTCGATGGTTCAAACTGCTTTCATGATATTTTTTCTAGTTGACCCGGGTAAAACAGAAAATTTTGATACATTACAGATATTTTTTTTCCCCGAATTGCCGTACGTTGGCAGGTCCAATATTGTCCTCCATGCATGCACAGCATGCATCCATCTTGGTCACGCAGAAGTACCACTAAAATGCATGTGTTTACATGCAAAAATATATGTGATCGCTAGCAGAAAAGCCTAGAAAAACCGGTGACCACAAGAACAAGAGTGGCGCAAAGTAGGTTTGAGCAGTTCGACACAAGCCATGAAAGGTTTGGAATTGCTCCAATTAGCACTTTTATGCATAAAAAACACACATGTGGGCAGCCCACACCACTCACGCAGGGATCAGAATTAAACGATGAGGGGCCGGAAGCTACGCCGGGTGCCGGTTTAAACATGACAAAAAAAAAGATGAGTAAAAAAGTTCAATTTAATCATTTCCAACCATGCTCACTTTTATGTATAAATGGGATTGACTCCCGTGAAACACCCTGAAAAATTACTCCGTGGCCTTCTGCATGTCGGCAAGAAGTGCAGCCTGATTGTCGTGCCACTTGGTGTAGCATGCGTCGTTGCAGAAGTGCCCATGAATGCAGAAGCTGTCGTTTTTGACACAGCCGTTGAGGACGGAGTCGAAGCAAACGATCGAACACGGAGGTGCGGTACCGGAGGAAGACGACGAATTGGGCACGTACAACCGTTACGGTCCATGCAGGTAGTGGTTGTCCTGTTCGCAGTGCACAACGTCATCTTCTTCGAGGTCCATGGTTTGATTACAAGTGAAACAAGTCGCCTTGGTCGCGCCCTTGTCACTTGCGCCAACGTGCCCCTTTTTTTCAATAACTTTGTCGACTTTGCCTGGGTCATTTTCCTCCACCACCTCGTCGTCGTCCTCAACTTCGTCGTCAGCGGTAGCCTTTTTCTTCTTGCCCTTCTTGGTGCCTGGGTTCACGAACGCCTTGACACGAGCCTTCGCGAATTCAACCTGCTTTGCATCGATGTCGATTCCAGTAACTCGCATGTCGGCCTCCAAAGCTCCGATTACCTCTGAACCCGAACCCATACAGGCAACAAGAACATTGCTCAGAGGCGGAAGAATGGTTGACAAAATCTGCTTCGACAGCTCCGTCGGCTTCTCGAAGACGTTCACGCGTGCTCCGTCGGATGAATGGCGCTGTTTCTTGACCGGTACCTCGACGACGAAGAGGTTGTGACGGTTGATGGGGTTCGGGTCGAGGTTGAGGGTGAAGGAGGCTTGCTTCGGGTTGAATGCCACCAACATCATCTCAACAGCCTTGATCCACTTCTGGACATCTCCCACGTAGTTGTGCTTCTTTTTGTACCAGTACACCGTTTCAATCGTCTGGTACCCAGTCATTGAAAGAGCCTCCACCAGCATGTTGTACTGTGAAGGGTGGCAGCGGAAGACAACAGCCCTCTTCTCAGAGTTGCCAACGACACTGAATGCGTTCAGCAAGGTCTTGACTTTCTCCTCGTTGATCTCCTTCTGATCATGCACTAATTCCGAAATGTTGGACGGCAAGTCCGCGTACAGGCAGTCTGCAAACACAGCCAAAAAAAACAGAAAAAACTTGAAAGGCCAGGAATGGCAAGAAGTGAATTTGACACTTGTATGCATAAAAGTCATGACTGCGGAAAAGGCTAGGTGACCAAATGCAGAGTTAGATGGAAGAAGACTTGCCATCTTGAACATGTCGCCCATCATGATCCTTACGTTGCCAATTTCCAACTCGGTTTAGCCTGCACAGGCAAAACCAAACATGGCACTTTTATGCATAAAAGTACAAGGTGACGACTAGACCTGAAGGGCTTCTGGGTCGGCCTCTTTTACCGTCTTCAAACGCACTTTCGCCACTTCGAACCAGACGAGCACTTGCTTCCTGAGCGCTTCAGGAATCTTGCGGGCCTTGACGGCCGACTTGTGCAGGAAATCGACAGTTGCCATCATGGTCCTGTGCGCAGTTCAGTGTTCAATTGCGGAACCAAAATGCACAGTTCCTCCCAAGTCTCATTGATGAGAACTCCCTCGAGTTGAAACATGTTCATGGACTGGGCCAGGGCAACAATGTCCTCCTTCAACTTGTGGTAGCAGCAGTACTTCTTCTGATTGATGAAAAACCCCTTCATGATGCTGCTAACTTGCTTCAACTTGCACTCAGAGAGCCTTTTCACATGAGCTTGCATTTCCTGCAACAGGCCAGGCTTGTCCTTTCGAATCCACTGCAGTTCGTTGATGCTGTCGATGATGGCCTTGTCCATGTCTTCGCGAATTCCATGGCGGGAAAGAAGCTGCTTCCACACCTTCCAAAGATTGCCTGTGTGAGACGACACGTCGTCCACATCGAATTGAAGGTAGCTTGGTTGATCTTGCGGGAAAGAGCAAACTCCTGCTTCCAAGTACCCAAAAACTTTTGAATCGACTTGGGAGATTGATCCCTAAGGCGCAAAATCGCAAGGTAGCATTGGTTGTGGGCGGCGATGGCGTTCTCTCCAAACGTGTTCTTGCGTTGCGTCTGCGCCACGCGATTTTCGTAAGCACCCAACAGACTCACTGCACGCCGACCTTTCTCGTTCCATCTCACGAATCGAAGCTTCGACATCTTGATAACTTGCCACAACGGCTGCATGGGGTGGATTCGATGCAAGCGCTGAATTGCGTTGGAGGTGTGAAGGCCCACGAACGCCTCCATGGGCAGATTGCCTTCCTTCATCTTGTCCCTCAGGAACGTTTGCAGCTCCGTACGCTTGTCCAACGGAATGTTGTTCCAGTCCAGTTTGCCGCCCTTGCAGTCGATGAGGCCCGCAGCTTTCCACTTTTTCGTCCATTCATTGACAGTGTCTCGGTCGCAGAAAGCAGGAGGCTCCATCAAGTCGTTGTCCTCGTCGTCCAAGCCAAAATCTTTTTCAAAGGTAACCTTGTCCTTGGTGTCCTGCAGCCAACCCACCCACTCCATCTTGTCGTTGGGTTTGCCACTAGAGTAGAAATTGTTAATGAGTTCGCCAACATGGTGTTCGTCAAACGAACGGTCGTGACTCCTTTGTGCGGAGCACCCGCGATCTCGTCTGGCAGAACTTCAACGTTGTCGTACGAGAGCGAAAAGATGTCTTGGGTTGCCGTTCGGACCAAGGTCCTCGTTTCTGAACAACACATGACACTTTTATGCATAAAAGTCACAAGTACAGACAGGCTCAAATGAGGTTTTACCTTCTTGGTACTTGGCTTCTTCTTGCGCTTGCTTGTCTTTTTCGGTCACGTTTTTGCCTAACTTCGCCTTGCTTTTCATTTTATTTGCTTTCTTGACTGCAGGAGAAAGTTTGCTAGTGTCAGGAGTCAAGCTGAGGTCTTCAACACTTTTCTGCTTCCTCTTCCTGCTTCCACTGGAAGGGGTTGACACAGAGCTTCCTGATGGGCTTGATTTCCTTGAAGCAGAAACAGGAGCATTCTGAACAGGAAGTCTCACTGGTGGACTTGGGCAGAATTTTCCTTTTCTGACCCGAACCTGAGGCCAGAGACTGTTCTTCACCGTCGTCATCTCCAGGTTCATTCTCCTGGGTCTCCATTTGACTGTACGAAGGACGCGTTTTCTTTTCTTCTTTTGCGATGACAGTGTGCGAGACAGCGCGGTTGTTTCATCTTCATCCTCGTCGTCTTTCTTGTCCCTCGGGTTCAGTTTTGTCTGATTCTTCTTCCTTCTCCCCCTCCAATTCAGCCTTGTACTTGTCTTTTCCATCCTTGCCAGTAAGTGTTGCTTCAGCTGCAAACGCTGACACTTCGGATTGAGTGTTAGCCAAAGGGCTTGGTGGAATTACTTCTTCGTCTCCAGTTGCATACAACAACAAAATTCAGGTGGCACCAACCAGGCATTGGAACTGGTCAATCCATTTATGCATAAAAGTGGTGAGTGAAATTGGGCTCGGGCGTAAAAAGTGGACCCCAATTGGAAAACCGAAAAAAACGTGAAAAAGGCAGCCGAGCCGTTCCGAACATGGAACTTTTATGCATAAAAGTGCCAGCTGCAAATGGTCCAGACCTCATTCTCAGTGGGAGCCACTCTGGCAGCCTCCTCAGCCTGGACTCTCAGCAACTCTTTAATTCTCTTGTTGAGCTTGCCTACAAATGCCACATGTAATTCATAATCGAAAAAATCACCGTAAACAACGTAGGAAAGGAGGGGGCAGGGGACGAATTCAAACTCAGCCACACACACAAAGACATCAAACATTGAAACAAACAAACAGAAAGCACACACAGAAGGGAACAACAATAGGGAGAGAACTAGAGAACGAAAGGGAAATGGTTTTTGACTTGTAGGCGCACTGGTGGTCACGCCCTCTTCAAAGATGCGACGCAGCGAAGGTTCCCAGGTCACTTGTTGTGGCAATTCTTGTGCGTTGCCCGAATGCAAACACCATCGCTCCTCCAAATAAAAGATGATGGTTTGCTTCTTCTCTTCGTTGAAAGCAGAAACGAGCCACACTCGACCTGTTGGACCTTTAGTGGAACCAAACTTGCTGACCACTCCAGAAGAAAGTAGGCCGAATGTTTGTCTCACACTCTGGCAAAAGAGCGGGTAGGACAATCAGCTCACAGTCTTGGTCGATCCACCAGTACCGAGCGTCCTTTCCTGACTCAACTTTTTTGGTGTTCATTGTCGCAAAGCAGTTTTGGGCTGTTGAGAAAAACAGAGGGTGGTTGAGAAGAGGCCGAAAGGTACTTTTTGCTCTCAAGAAAAAAATTTGTCCTGAGCCAAAAACAGTGTTTTTTTTGGCTAAATCATAATCGTGGGCCGCGGATTCCAAATTTGAAGTACGGTTCGGATTGGACCAAATAGGCATTTCCGGACTAACAACTTGAAAAATAAGTAGCCCAAAACAGTTTTGATGCACTGGTGGCACTGGGTGTCCCTTTGGACCCGCCCGGATTAGCGTTTATGCATAAAAGTCTCACATTCAACTCAGCCCAAACCGGTTTTTTCATTTTTTTTTTTGGGAAAAATCAGAGCTGAAAGGGCAATTTGGGACTTTTATGCATAAAAGTCTCATGTTCAAACTGGACTTAGACAGCTTTTCATGACCTCTGAAAATGCATGTTTTTCAGATCCTTAAGCGCGATTACCTTTCCACGCTGATACCTCATTTCAAGACTCTCGCACAACAGCTTGAGGGTCAGCCACATCGACCTCCACACGACGAGATCGTCCAAGGCGACCTAAAACTGCGCAAAAGTTCTACAAATACAGTACCCAAACCTTTATTGAGCAATCTTGAAATGAAAAACATGGTTTGGACAGGCGACTTTCTGGGGTTTGGATTCGAGGCCTGGCTGAAAACGTTTGCTCCAGACCGACTTTATCGCTACTGGAAAAAGGGCGTCAATCCCAGACGGCAAAGGGGGTACTCGGAAGTTGGAGGAAACACAGGCAATGCATCTGATCGCAGAAGGGAAACACTTGTTTGCTTCGTTCTTTGTTTTCACGGTGTTTCAACAAGGACGGCGTTTTACGCAATGGGAGGTGGACCTGTGTCTCGAACTAAAACATCGTGGTCTCAGCAGAAAAGGGATCGATGTTCTCTCTTCTGCAGGAAGAATTCTTCCTTTGCGAAGCTTCGATCTGCACAGAAGCAAACGACTTGAAACTGTGATGGAAAGAATCAGGTAAGCAAGGCGTGAACTCACACACAAAAACCATTCTACACTTTGTTAAACACATTTTTGTCACACATCGAAATTGTTGCCTTCACAGTCTTTGCTTCAAGATCAGTTCATGGGGGGTTTTCCAGAAGTCACCAGACACCAACTGTGTTTTACACTTTTAACGAAATGTTTTCAGTGGAAGGGTAGACAATTTCACACAAAACCGAACGAGCCTGAAAAAGCTTGCAGGGCCAAGCCGGACATGGGACCTTTGTGCATGAAAGCTCAAAGTGTGAAAAGGCCATTTTGGAACAGTTCAATTTTAAAACGTCTGCAGTTCAAAAAAAAATCAGGTGGCACCAACCAGGCACTGGAACCGGTCAATCCATTTATGCATAAAAGTGGTGAGTGAAATTGGGCTCGGGCGTAAAAAGTGGACCCCAATTGGAAAACCGAAAAAAACGTGAAAAAGGCAGCCGAGCCGATTCGAACATGGAACTTTTATGCATAAAAGTGCCAACTGCAGATGAACTATACCTGTCTGAACCAAACAGTTTGGTTGTCGTGAATCGTGGTGTGTTTGATTTCTTTCCAAAGTGGCGTGAAACATGTTGAAACCACTCATGATGTTCATGAAGATGCTAGTTTAGAAACAGTAGAGACAGATGTCAGGGTGCTTTCAGTAGAGCATGCAAATGTCTTGAGAAGTGACAAGAAAAAATTTAAAGTATACACTGTTTTTTCGATGTGTCCTTTTTTAAAACTTCCCTCGGCACTAAAACACAAACATCTGAGTAAACCAGCATCACTGCACCTGTAAACATGTTGCTGTGCTAGGCAAAACGAAGCCCGTACTAGCGTGATCTGGTCTACTTGGTTCGACAACTTTGCAACGAGTCTGAAGTTTCGCAATGTTGGTGTTCCCAATTTAGGAGCGGGCCCGTACAGCAACGGACTTTGGACGGTTGTGGGAGTAATTCAGTCGCAGCGATTGCAGCCTCCTAGCTTAATGTGGAATGACTGCAAGAGAAACGCAATTCCAGATGATCTTTTTCAGCAGGCTTTGACGGAGCTTACACGAAGTAGGATGCACTAGTTGCAAACCAGGAATCCTGACTTTTTGCAATTTTTTCAACACTCTGCTTCCAAGGAATCAAACAGAATTCCGCTCAGGTTGCCCGTCAGTCTTTCCACTGACAACGACCCTGCGAACAAGGGGACTGTTTTCTTCGGTGTGCGGTTGGAAGACCGAAAATCGGTTGGAAGACCGAAACATCGCATCCAATGATGCGTTGATTCGTTTGTTGCAAAAACTTGCAGCGGATCAAAGACAGGAAGAAGAGCCCCGTTACAAGCTCTACACGGTCGATTCCAACATTTACAAAAGAATTCTCAGGGTGTGTTTTTTAAAGTTGTGACGAAGTTGTGCAAGAACAGCTTTTGTGTGTGTGCGGTTTTTGCACCAATGTTGGACTTGAGCGGAGGCTTTACACCTGAAGTCCTGGATGTGTGTGTTTCTCGGGCACTGGCATGTGCACAAGTTCTTGTGCATTTTGATTTGGCGTGAGTTCAAGCGCCAAGTGTTCGGCCCGTTTTGGCATGCACTGTTTCCTGACAAAAAATTCCGAATCAAGCACCGGCTGAAGACAATCACTGCAATCATGGCTTACCTGCGACTAGCTTACCCTCACGTGAGAAAGGACATTCAGGACAGCTCTGACAACGCGGCCCTTCCTGAAAAAGCCAGAACAGCACTCCGAAGTCTTTTGACGTTGTTTGAGCGGTTCATGCCCGTGGTAAGTCTTTTGCTCAGCTCCACTGTTAACAAATGCAGTTTTGTTGTTGTTGTTGATGTTGTACAGGCCCAGGACCTGGGATGTTCTCTGAAGAAAAATGTGAAGCGAATATCAGCAGCGTTGCGAGGCATTCTTTGAGCGACCCCATGCGGTTTGATCTTCAACATGTACAGAAAACGCTGTTGTTGCTGACTCACATTCGTGAAAACCTGGGCGAAAGCTCCCGTAACCAGGACGGACAGAAGATTGAGCCTCGGGGTCCAGAGGTTGAGGCGGCGTACAATTTTTTACTGGAGCTTGTAGCAAGCATTAAAGGTGGAACTGCGAGAATGTACCCTGTTGGCGCAGCTGAAGACTGGGATTGCAAGGATGACATGAAGAACAGGCTTGTTCCATTTGAGATCAAGTTGCAAGTCAAGAATGATGTTCTTCCTCACTTGGACAGAAACGTCCAGCGCTGCAAGCGCCTTTCGGTTTTGAACTCGCTTGTCACTGTTCGCGCAGCGATTGAGGAAGGTCTCGGGGATGATCCGCTCCAAGATTCCCAGGAGGCAGACTCGCAAGGGAACAGGGAGCTACAGGCATCGCAAGGCGAGCAGGAATTGTCATATGCAAGTTTGCAGAGAAGAGATTCAGCAATGTCCGCGGCAGATGCAAAGGCAGGGGACGGCTCTGTAGAAGGGTCACTGGCGAGGAGTCCCAGAATGTTGCCGCGGCCAAGGCGCAGGCGTCGAGGGGAAGCAGAGCTGGACGCAGCTGAAGATGGAGATGAAACAGACGAAATGGCGCACAGCGATTCCCAGTGTACCTCAGACAGTGACGATGACAACTCTTCAGATGACTGAGAGGGCTCTGCCGCCGACGCTGAGTCGGAAGCAGTTGCTAGCCAGCAATCACTTCGTCCGCCCTTGCGCAGCTCTGCACGCGCAGTCAGGGCAAGAACCTGGATGGCACGCTTCGTTGGGGATTTTGACACTGACTCGACTCCGTCAACAGCTTCCCACCACAGGTAAAAGATTCGGCACGGCACGACCGGTCAGAATTTTTACATTAAAAATCTTTTTCAGTGGAGAAGTTGCATTTGCAAATGACCTAGGTCAGAATTAACATTCCGGCTGATCCTTGTGTGGCCGGTTTAGTCAATGTTAATGTAGCACTTTTATGCATATTTGGATCAAATGTCGTTTCCAATGACAGCAGTTGTAATTTGACCTAGTGTTAATTCAACTTTTCTCACTCAATCAACTGTTTCAGTGTATGGAAATGGTCAATGCAGCAGAATTTAATTTACTAAGTCAGGTCAAGGAATGCAAAATGCTTTTATGCATAAAAGTCACAAATTTAGTTGACCTCGGCTGGGTTTTTTTGAACAAACTTTTTTACCTTATTTTTTGGCAACAGCTTTCCCTCACTTACAGCTTTTATGCATAAAAGTGTTTTCCGACAGCCGGCATGCTTTTCTACTGATTTCATATATGATTCTTTTATGTGATTTTTTTAGTGGTACTTCTGCGTGACCAAGTCCATCTCTCTCTCTCTCTCTCTATATATATATATATATATATATGACTCCCCCACCATCCCGATGGCCATGCCACATTATATGCTTTTTTTCCTTTGGGGGGCAAAGGCCCCCCTCCACCACTCCTGTGTGGTGGGTTTGGGTTTGGGTGAGTTTGGGAGGCCGTTACTATGCATCAATCTCTTCCAAATACTCCCCCACCACATTATATTGTTTTTCCTTGGTGGGCTAAAATTTCTGAGTGGTGGGCTAAAATTTCTGACCAGTGAGCTAAAATTTTCAAAAAAAAGGACCGGCCTGTTTACAGCTTGAGCGACGTATCTGACAAAAAAGGACCGGCCTGTTTATAGATGGAGCGACGTATCTTGCGTTAAACGCGTTAGCCCCCCCCCCCCCACCACTCCCGTGTGGTGTTTTTGATTAAATGCGACAGGTATGCATACGCAAATACAGGTACGCATACGCAAATACAGGTACGCACAGCGCAGCAAGCGCGCTTAAATATCTCGTTTCCACGTTCAAGTGTAAAGCTAGCAAGGGGGTAGGGGATTGTCCACCATCCATCCATCCATGCATCACAGGATCACAGGATCACAGCATGACTCCCCCATCCTCACTAGCTATAGCCTCCATCGATATCCACCATGATGGCCATGCCACATTATATGGTTTTTTCCCAGCAAATTTTATGTTTTTCCTTTGGAGGGGGGGGCAACGCCCCCGTCCACCACTCCCGTGTGGTGGGTTTGGGTTTGGGTGAGTTTGGGGGGCGTTATATCTTCCAAATACTCCCCCACCACATTATATGGTTTTTTCCTTGGTGTGCTAAAATTTCTGACTGGTGGGCTAAAATTTCTGACGCAGTGGGCTAAAATTTTCAAAAACAGTGACCAGCCTGTTTACAGCTTGAGCGACGTATCTGACAAAAAGGGACCGGCCTGTTTATAGATTGAGCGACGTATTTCACATTCTTCGTTAGCTCCGCCCCCCCCCCCCCCCCACCACTCCCGTGTGATGTTTTTAATTAAATGCGACAGGTACGCATAACGCAAATACAGCATACGCAAATACAGGTACGCACAGAGCAGCAAAGCGCGCTTAAATATCTCGTTTCCACTGTCAAGTGTAAAGCTAGCAAGTGCCAGGGGATTGTCCTCCATGCATGCATGCATCACGCCATGCATGCTCTGCATGCTCATGCATCACACCATCACACGATGAAGCAACCACCATGATGGCAATTCCACATTATATGGTTTTCCCCCATCACATTATATGTTTTTTCCTTTGGGGGGAGCGACGCACCCGTCCACCACTCCCATGTGGTGGGTTTGTGTTTGGGTGAGTTTGGGGGGGCGTTAATATGCATCCATCTCTTCCAACACTACGAACCGGAAACTCTAGGCGATTTCACGTTTGAAAACGAAAAAAAATTTAATGCTGTTTTGCGTTCAGAAATAATAAGTTAATCATTTTTCATATATTCTAAAACCATGCATTAGTAAAAGTTGATTAAACTTTTTATGATAAAAATTGACTAATGTGTCATAATCATATAGTTTAAAAAATATATTACATTAATGACTACTTCATTCCGTGTAATTATTGACTAATTTATTATTTAAGAGCTTGTTTCAGCATACAACCACTAAGTACATGACTAAAAATGACTAATCAGTTAAAAAACGACAAATCTGTCATAAAAGCTAATTTGTCATTTTGACAAATGTGTCAAACCACAGTGAAACCACCTCAATAAAATCACCACACATTAGTCAAAATGACAGCGTTTTTTGACTAATAAGGTGCAGAAAAACAACATATAAAATATGTTGTTTTTCTGCACCTTATTAATCATAAAATGACTACTTTTCTTGCTTGATTAGTTAATTTTTGTATTATCCGATATTTGTCTGGTCCTGATCAGTCAAAAATGACTAACTTTTTCAATTTTTCATTTATTCAATATTTTCCAACAATGACTTATCTGTCAAGAAATGAATTTTTTTTATTTATCCAATATTTTCCGGTCCTGATTAGTCAAAAAATGACTAACCAGTCAAAAATGACTAACCTTTCCGCTTAAAAAATGAATAACTAGTCAAAAAGCTGACTAATATTTTAAAAAAAGACTAAGTAAGCGAAAAAGTTAATGACTAATGTACTTAATATTAATAGATTACGGTTCTGAAATGAATACATTTCCCATTTTCAAATATTCAGGTCTGTATTAACTGTGCGAGAGAGAGAGTAAGTAGTAAGTAGTAGGTAGTAAGTAGTAGTAGTAAGTAGTAAATTAATAATAATAATAATAATAATAATAATAGTGTATCTCCTGCCAATTGCTGAGCCAAAAGGCCATGTGCATCCAGTCCTCCATTCCATAAGGAAAGTCTCCACACCAATCGGTGGAATAAAGGAAGTGACGGCATAGAACATTACTCTAGGAGCTTTATACCAATCAGCAATAATAATAATAATAATAATAATAATAACCCTAACTCTAACCCTAATAGTGTTTCTCTGTCAATGGCGAATACATTTCTGCACATGTGCCTCCATCGTCTCACCCGCGAGGGGAGTACGAAGATTTGACGATAGGCTCTACTGACACCCCCGCAAGGCAGCTCCAAGCCTTCCAGACAGACCAATACTTTCAAAGAAAATTTCCTTTGAAAATACTGGCACCGACGGGAATCGAACTGGCGACAGGTCCCAGGTGGTAGACCTTAACCACTGGACTATCGCGGTGCCACTAACCCTAACCCTAATAATAATAATAATAATAATACTATATCTGAGGCGTACTGATGCAGCTAATGGCATATCCTCAACGGACATAAGCCTCCAATACCCTTGTTCGAGGTCCTCCACCCCCCCGTGTCAGTCTCTCGCCTGATGATCGGGGCCACCGATGGAGCTCCTGAGGGCAAGACTGCACTAAGCCGAGGTTATTCCGCAGTCCCAGCAACCTCTTGCAAGACGTCACCGAATGTGCAAGTGCATACACCAAGCGCGGTTGCTAGAGCTGCCTCGAAACCCCACCCATAACAATCTGGTGTCTGCTGGGTCCTGGGCTATCAACCAGCATATGCGGAGTTTAAGATCTTTTACGCGCGCAACGACCCTCCTCCCCAGCATCTACCACCAAAGGGTTATGAGTTGGCGTCCAAGTTTAACGCCTTGAGGCCATTGGGCTGGAACTCTGTTTAGCAAGTGTGACTAGGTTTTTTCATCGGGATTTCCCTCAAATATGTCATAGTCAACACTCCAAGAATAATAATAATAATAATAATAATGTATCTCCTGCCAATTGCTGAGCCAAAAGGCCATGTGCATCCAGTCCTCCATTCCATAAGGAAAGTCTCCACACCAATCGGTGGAATAAAGGAAGTGACGGCATAGAACATTACTCTAGGAGCTTTATACCAATCAGTGCATTGAAAGGGACCGATGGCCTATGTACTCCCTAAATAATAATAATAATAATAATAATAATAATAATAATAATAATAATACTTAATGTTAATAATAATAGTGCTTCTCTGTCAATGGCTGATGCATTTCTGCACATGCGCCTCCATCGTCTCACCCGTGAGGGGAGTACGAAGAATTGACGATAGGCTCTAATGACACCCCCGCAAGGGCAGTTCCAACACTTCCAGACGGACCGGTATGTTCAATGAAAATACTGGTCCAGACGGACCGGTATGTTCAATGAAAATACTGGTGGCACCGACGGGAATCGAACTGGCGACAGGGCCCAGATGGTAGAACTTGACCACTGGGCTATCGCGGTGTCCATAATAATAATAATAATAATAATAATAATAATAATAATAATAATAATAATAATAATAATATAATAATAATAATAAATAATAATAATAATAATAATAATAATAATAACAACAGTGCTTCTCAGTCAATGCCGAGTGCACCCTGGGCTATCGCGGTGCCACTAATAACCCTAATAATAATAATAATATGTATGTATGTATGTATCGTCTGCCAATTGCTGAGCCAAAAGGCCATGTGCATCCAGTCCTCCATTCCATAAGGAAAGTCTCCACACCAATCGGTGGAATAAAGGAAGTGACGGCATAGAACATTACTCTAGGAGCTTTATACCAATCAGCCCATGGAAAGGACCGATGGCCTATGTACTCCCTAATAATAATAATAATAATAATAATAATAATAATAATAATAATAATAATAATAGTGCTTCTCTGTCAATGGCTGATGCATTTCTGCACATGCGCCTCCATCGTCTCACCCGTGAGGGGAGTACGAAGAATTGACGATAAGCTCTAATGACACCCCCGCAAGGGCAGTTCCAACACTTCCAGACGGGCCGGTATGTTCAATGAAAATACTGGTCCAGACGGATCGTTACGTTCAATGAAAATACTGGTGGCACCGACGGGAATCGAACTGGCGACAGGGCCCAGATGGTAGAACTTGACCACTGGGCTATCACGGTGTCCATAATAATAATAATAATAATAATAATAATAATAATAATAATAATAATAATAATAATAATAATAATAATAATAATAATAGACTTATCAGTCAATTGGCCTTTGATCCTGTCGGACATGTGCCTCCATTGGTAGCACGGGGCCGTTCGGTGACGCGGCTCCGCTCCAAAGACTCGACTTGCGAATAATAATAATAATAATAATAATAATAATAATAATAGTGCTTCTCTGTCAATGGCTGATGCAAATCTGCACATGCGCCTCCATCGTCTCACCCGTGAGGGAGTACGAAGAATTGACGATAACCTCTAATGACACCCCCGCAAGGGCAGTTCCAACACTTCCAGACGGACCGGTATGTTCAATGAAAATACTGGTCCAGACGGAAATAATAATAATAATAATAATAATAATAATAATAATAATATAATAGTATTTATATTGATTTGTCATGGCTAAGCCCGAGGGCCATGCGCCTTCATCCCTCGACCCAACAGGGACTACAGTGAGTATGTTGGGGAGGGAAGAGTGACTCTAACCATCCTGCACAGAAGGCCCCAAAAGTCCCTACTACCCGCACAGTGTCGGGCACCTTGCAGGAAATCAACTACAAATGATTGATCTTCCCCGCGTGAGAGCTCCACGAGACTGGGTAGGTCCCGCATGGAGGTACTCACAGGGGTAGCAGACATTTCATGCGGTCTGCCAGCGCATGAGGACGTTTTGTGGTAAGTGTCTGGGACGCCTCGAAACCCGTCACCACCCCTAGATCTCGGAATGTAAATACCCCTTTGATCCCACGTGGTGTATGTCTTATAAAAAACAACACAACGACATGGCCTCGGAACCAACGCAACAACATAGCCTCGGAACCCACATCGACATAGCCTCGGAACCCACACAACAACAGAGCCTCGGAACCAACACAGCAACATAGCCTCGGAACCAACACAACAACATAGCCTCGGAGCCAACACAACGACATAGCCTCGAAACCAGTGGGAAGAGGCCCAACCACCTCCTCTTCCCGTGGGGTGCCATACTGTGCACCCCTCCATAATAATAATAGTAATAATAATAGTAATAATAGTGCTTCTCTGTCAATGGCTGATGCATTTCTGCACATGCGCCTCCATCGTCTCACCCGTGAGGTGAGTACGAAGAATTGACGATAGGCTCTAATGACACCCCCGCAAGGGCAGTTCCAACACTTCCAGACGGACCGGTATGTTCAATGAAAATACTGGTCCACACGGACCGGTATGTTCAATGAAAATACTGGTGGCACCGACGGGAATCGAACTGGCGACAGGTCCCAGATGGTAGAACTTAACCACTGGGCTATCGCGGTGCCACTTAATAATAATAATAATAATAATAATAATAATAATAATAATAATGATAATAATAATAGTGCTTCTCTGTCAATGGCTAATGCAAATCTGCACATGCGCCTCCATCGTCTCACCCGTGAGGGGAGTACGAAGAATTGACGATAGGCTCTAATGACACCCCCGCAAGGGCAGTTCCAACACTTCCAGACGGACCGGTATGTTCAATGAAAATACTGGTGACACCGACGGGAATCGAACTGGCGACAGGGCCCAGATGGTAGAACTTGACCACTGGGCTATCACGGTGTCCACAATAATAATAATAATAATAATAATAATAATAGTGCTTCTCTGTCAATGGCTGATGCATTTCTGCACATGCGCCTCCATCGTCTCACCCGTGAGGGGAGTACGAAGAATTGACGATAAGCTCTAATGACACCCCCGCGGCAGTTCCAACACTTCCAGACGGACCGGTATGTTCAATGAAAATACTGGTCCAGACGGACCGGTATGTTCAATGAAAATACTGGTGGCACCGACGGGAATCGAACTGGCGACAGGGCCCAGATGGTAGAACTTGACCACTGGGCTATCACGGTGTCCATAAAATAATAATAATAATAATAGAATAATACCCAATGTTAATAATAATGATAATATGATAAGAACAATGATAAGAAAAAGAAAAAACAAGAACAATAACAATAATAAGAATAAGAATAAAAGAATAAGGAAAGGAAAGGAAAAGAGGAAAGGAAAGGAAGCAAGAAAGAAAGAAAGAAACAAAAAGAAAGCAAAATTAAATTCAAATTTACCTGTACTGGAGACACGAAAAACAAAGTGCCCACCACGATCTCGACTGCGCGACACATACGTCAAGTTGTGAAAAACTATAAACACACATTACCTATGTTGGCCCAGGGGAGTTTGGTGTGCAGTTCCTGCAAATGCCATCAGTTATGAAAAAGCAAATGATTACCTGTGGCCTGTGTCATGACCACCATGACGGCTCGGAACCATGTTTTGAATTTTTGAACCAAAAGAATGTTCCTTCAGCACATAGGTGCCACCTGCGTCAATCTAAATGGTGTTAGCAAAACCGGCCCACGACAAACACTATCGCCATTGGTGCCCCCACCCACTAAATCCTTTGTGTTGTGGTGTTGTTGAGTTATGTTGCTATCTATCTAGTGTAGTAGTACTAGTAGTGGTAGTAGTGATAGAAGTAGTATTAGTAGTAGTACTACTGAGTAGTACTAGTAGTATACGTAGTATTACTAAGTAACTTACTAGGCTTAGTAGTATATATTAATATTGCAAAAAAGCAATATTAATATTGACATCGATGCAATATTAATATTGAAAAAAAGCAATATTAATATTGCAAAAAATCAATATTTATATTGAAAATATTGAAATTGATGCAATATTAATATGGCAAAAAAAGCAATATTTCAATTTTTGTTAAAAAAAATATTGCACGGGACTTAGAGCTGGCGGATGCCTGGCGACCAGTGAGCAATATTGAAAAAAGGAGCAATGAATATCCATAGAAAAAATATTGATTTTTGCCAAAAAAAGTATTGATTTTTTGTTTTTTTAAAAAAAGTATTTAAAGCTGAATTTAAGGTATCCGGTGCCACTAGGTGAGTTTTTTTAAGTTACACTGCCGGCCCAGCAGCAAAATCTGCTATATAAAATCAATATTTTCTTCGATATTAATATTGATTTTTGATCAATATTAATATTGATTTTAAAATTAATATCTTCGCACTCCGGGTAGTGAACTCTAGTAACTAGTACGTTGCATCAATTTCAAAATGTTCAATATTAATATTGCTTTTTGGCAATATCATTATTGCATTCTTTCAATATTAATATTGCATACATTTTAATATTATAATATTAATATTGCTTTTTGGCAATATTAATATTGCATTTTGGCAATATTAATATTGCATAGTTTCAATATTAATATTGCTTTTTTGTAATCAATATATTTTCTCCTGGAAGAAGGCAGAGATAGCTGGTTTTAATTCCATATGCACAAATTGCAGGCCCGTAGAAATAGTGTTATGTAAACTATGTGTATGGGGCTGGAACCCAGTCGAAGTAAGGAGAGAGAAAAAAATTAGGGAAATTCCCGAACACTTTTTTAGCACCTCCGCAGACGGGATGTCCCTCATGTTTGGTCGTCCTTACCGAAGGGTTGTCCGGAACGGACCTGAGTGGAATATCCTAGCATGCCCCAAAGATGTTCCACAGTATGCAGCGTCCCCGAGCCTCAGGTTCTTGTTCCGTGATAAATCCGACATGGAAAACTTTTCAAACGAAACTTGAATTTTTTTGAATTTTCAAACACACCTTTTCGATTCTTGCTTTATAGGAAAAGAAGAATGCGATAGCTGGTATTATTCTATGTACAAAGTACAGGAGACGTGTGATAATCTGAGGCACCTACATGCATGTGGCTTTGGAACTCCTCGCAGAAAAAAAAAAGAAATAAAAAAAATTGAGAAGATGTTTCAAGAAAAAAATTCGGACGTCTCCCACTTCGGATGTTCCCAAACTCTACGTCTCTCAAAGCAGGGATATCCCTTCTGAGGGATTTCCCGGAGTGTCCCCATGAGTGTCCCACTGCCCATCTCACCCAAGACCCCAGCTCTTTCCAGCTCAGAAATTTAAGTCCTCCAAACTCAACAAGTGACCTACCGCAGAACAACCCGCAGCCTCACAAATTTGATGTTTCTACCCCAAGCAAGTGCGCTGGGCCATACATATGAAAACGCGCATCCTAGATCGCTGACTTGCGTAGGTACTTAACGAATATAGTAAAGATTAGGATAAGTATCTCTGGATAAGAACGCGGGAAAACCAAATAACATCGATTCCGGGGCTTCTTAGCTAGAAAAATGCTAACTTTTTTTTTTGTTCTTTGCCTCGCGAACAAGGGAGATCAGGACTATAGCAGGTCGCATTAGAGAGCTTATGATAGATAAATGTTTCCTTGCCTGTGTGCACTTCAGACAGAAACAAATGAAAACGAAGTGAGATACCAGAATTTATCCTGACTTTCCCAACAATATATAACTTTCTGTCTACCTCAATGTAGAATGTAAACCATAGCATATGTGCAATGGTATTGTTTCCATGGGCCTCTAGTGTATACACATGGAATGAAAACAGCTATCTCGGCCTTATTCCTATAGAGAGATAGAATCAAAGTCCGCATTTTCTTTTGGGACACGTCTTACATCCATCCATCCACCCATCCATCCATACATACATACGGTACATACATATATATACACACATACATCATACATACATACATACATACATACAAACACACACACTCACACACATACACACACATTCATACATATATATGTACATACATACATACGGATGTACGTACGTAAGTACGTACGTACGTACGTACGTACGTACATACATACATACATACATACACATATACATACATACACACATACACACATACTACATACATACATATATACATACATACATATATACATACACATATATATACATATATATACATACATACATACATAGATACATACAAACACACACACACACATACATACATACATGCATACATACATACATACATATTGAAATACGGTGCCTACATTTAATTCATGCAATATACAGATATACCAGTAATATATCTGCTTCATTTTTTATCTAGTAAAGATCTCTTGTCCGTCCGATTTGTTTTTCCTTCTGTCGAAAGTTTTGAGAGGATTGGATGCAACAACTCAAGCTCTTTCTGCTGCAAGACTTGTAGCACCAGCTCATTAAAGTTCGGCCAGCCCGCAAATTCGCTCGCCATAGCCAGAATCTGCAAAAGCGTCAGCAAATATGCTTCAAGGCTCTGCCGTTGGTCGGGCGCCCAGTCAAGCCCGAGCCAGTACACCTGCACCTGTAGCAGGCCCTGGAAGAGAGTGCCCACATGCACAGCAAGACGAGGCCAGCAATGAAGGAGTACGACAACCCAAGCTTGCAAGACGGACTCGACAGCTTCTGTGTCTGCCAGCTGCAGCAAGGTCAACATGCTAGGAAACAGTGAACGGAAGAATTGCGAGGCCTGCAGTCCCATGACGCGGCACAGAGCAGGCAAGTTGTGACAGAGGACGCGCAAGGCAGGAAGTGAGGTGCTGGAGCCTGCCGAGAGCGCCTGGTAATCCAGCTCCTCAATCAGAACCGCAAACACGGCTTCCCTTCCTGCTTCCCTTCGCGCTGCTTCCATCTTCGTGTATTCGCCATCGGGCACAGAGTCATCCGACGATTGCGCGCGTGTGATATCTGCTGGAAACTGCCTGGACCAACGATACCGCCCTGCTTTGCCAGCACGCCTTACCGCAGCACTCGCGTTAGAGATGCCTTCAGCTCCCCCTGCATCCATCGCATTCATGATTTGACCACAGTGCTTGCTACTATCCTTATGTAGCATACTTGCATGAGAGCAAGCAGCACGTCAAATTTGAGTTACCTTTTGTAACCAAAGACAGTTCCACCCCAAGGGGCAGCTCCTGTGTCTCGGATTCCAGGCCCGGCACACAAGGAGCAGGCCCGTACAAGACGCTCACAGCCAAGATTAGACAAGGCAACACTTGCTCAAGCACCTAGACACACCAGCCATCGTGTACTTAGCATAGCAAAATGAACCATCGGCTTCTTTTTGTGTTGACCTGTTTTTCTCGAAAAGAGAGGGAGTCCTGGAGTGGCCTCAGAAGCATGGGCGCAAAGACACTCAGCTCGGCAGCAGGCGCCTTTCGTAAAAGTTTGTTGAGAGCGCTGATACCCAACACCTTATTATGGCTGTCGGAGTCGGCGCACAGTGGCAAGACCAAGGGCAGCAGGTCTGCTAGGTGTGTCTCTAGCCAGGGCGTGGCGGGGTCCACGCCGTCCATGAGCCACCATACCACGTGCCGCGCGCCCTGCCCTGCCTGCTTCCAGGCGTTCCCTGTCGCCCCCATGCGCATCGCACTCCGCAACCGCGGCAGCAAAGACAGACCAAGCTGAGAGAGAAGCCGTGCTAGAGCGGGAGACCCTTCTTTTTGGGACTCATGACTCACAGGAGGGGAGGAGGAGAAGGGCGGTTGTGCAAGAAGCTGGTCCAGCTTGGTGATGACGGACTGCGACAAGCCGAATGCTTCTTCAGTGATCCTAACACGGCAATCGTGAATGTAAGTTGCATCTTCCATGCATATGTCAAAAGGTATTTTTTGAAAATTACGTTTTGTGTCTGATCGGGTTGCTTGTGATGCTGGTTATTGTCAGTACAGATGTCTTAAGTACTGGACCAGATGCAGAAGCAATTAGGAGCCTGGCAACCGAAAAGTCC
Source organism: Paulinella micropora (assembly GCA_019918135.1). NCBI lineage: Eukaryota > Cercozoa > Imbricatea > Euglyphida > Paulinellidae > Paulinella > Paulinella micropora. The sequence goes on along the minus strand of WBZZ01004331.1, from coordinate 71,025 downwards.
ACAGCTGTAGAGACAGCGAGCGATGCGCTCCTTGTCCGCCAAGGCCGCTGCCAGCGCACACCTTGCGTCCGTTTGTATGGCCACTCCAGTCTGGGCAGTGCCTCCACTTGTAACTGAAATTTTCCTCCTCCCTTTAATCTTACTCCTTTTGCTTGGCTTGGCTTTCAAAGTAGGCGCGGCAATGCCTAGCTGTTGCTGACACAGGTCCAGTGTGCAATACAACGCACGCAGAAACTGCGCGGACTCAACTTGAAACTGGGACACCGACTTCTCCAGTGCAGGCTAAATGGCCACAAAATCTTGAAGTGCAGATATGGGATAAGGAGGCATATTAGGGAAAGCGAAAGAGAGAAGGAACACCACTCGGGTGGCTTCGTAGACTCGCGCTTCCGGCAATTCTGCCACAGCCGATGATACCTTCCACACATGCATATAGCATGAACCGACGTTCAAGCTTGCATCGCCGACGTTCTGGCTTGCATGTGACTTGGTGTAGTGGGTGTTTGATTACCTCTTGCAGAGCATCCAACAAATGGTCCTGCAAGAAACGTTGCACCACATTGAATTAGAAAGAAAGAACGGGTACCAGAAACTGTGCCCAGATCTTAGATTGATGGCGATCTTGGGAAGTGGTTTGGGCAAGGAGACTCTCAAGCATGTGCCTGTGGGGAGTGCCCAACTGCTTGACGGCTGCCTTAAGGCGATCGTCTGCCCCTTTTCCCTCCGCCATGCCTTTGCACAAAATGTCAGGTTTGCCTCGCTAAGAAAGAAACAAAATCCACACTGAAATAATCAACAATTCTTTTCAGAATATTGAAGGAGAAAATAAGAAAGGAGCAGAAGGAACGCTTCTGGATCATCCTGCTCCTTTTCCTTTCCATTACCTTCCTTCTTCAATATCCTCTTTTCCTTCGACTTTTAGCTCTATTTGTACGTCAGCATCGTCTTCTTCTTCTTGCTCTTCTTGCTCTTGTTGTTCTCGTTCTTGTTCTTGAGTAGTAGTAGTAGTAGTAGTAGTAGTAGTAGTAGTAGTAGTAGTAGTAGTAGTAGTAAGTCTGAGTAGTGAGTAATAATAATAATAATAATAATAATAATAATAGTGTATCTCCTGCCAATTGCTGAGCCAAAAGGCCATGTGCATCCAGTCCTCCATTCCATAAGGAAAGTCTCCACACCAATCGGTGGAATAAAGGAAGTGACGGCATAGAACATTACTCTAGGAGCTTTATACCAATCAGCCCATGGAAAGGACCGATGGCCTATGTACTCCCTAATAATAATAATAATAATAATAATAATAATAATAGTAGTAGTAGTAGTAGTAGTAGTAGTAGTAGTAGATCTTCTTCCCACCCCAACCATGCTCCGTTACCACTGCTGTCGACTATGAGAACCAGACTCTTATGAATCCCAGACGCTTCTGAAAATTTGCTTCCCCCTTTTCATTTTCAGCTCTCCTCTTTTCTCTCTCTCTCTCTTTTCGTCGTCGTCTTCTTCTTTTTCTTCTCCTTCTTCTTCTTCTCCTCCTCCTCCTTCTCCTCCCCCTCCGCTCCCCCCTCCTCCTCCTCCTCGTCCTTCTTCTCCTTCCTCCTTCTTCCTTTTTCCTTCTCTTTATTCTCTTACTTCTCCTCTTCTTCTCTTTCTTCTTCTCTTCCTTCTCCTCTTTCTTCTTCTCTTTCTTTCTTCTTTCTTTCTCTTTCTTCTTTTTCTTCTTCTTCTTCTTCTTCCTCTTTTCCCCCCCATCATATCTTTCGTATAATCGTTATTGTTAATAATAATAATAATAATAATAATAATAATAACAATAATAATAATAATAGTAATATTATTATTATTATTGTGGCATCGCGATAGCCCAGTGGTCAAGTTCAACCATCTGGGGCCTGTCGCCAGTTCGATTCCCGTCGGTGCCAGTATTTCAAAGTATGTTTTCTTTGAAAATATTGGTCTGTCTGGAAGGATTGGAGCTGCCCTGCGGGGGTGTCATTAGAGCTATCGGTCAAATCTTCGTACTCCACTCGCGGGTGAGACGATGGAGGCAGATGTGCAGATTTGCATCCGCCATTGACAGAGAAGCACTATTATTATTATTATTCTTATTATTATTTGGACACCGTGATAGCCCAGTGGTCAAGTTCTACCATCTGGGCCCTGTCGCCAGTTCGATTCCCGTCGGTGCCACCAGTATCTTCATTGAACATACCGGTCCGTCTGGAAGTGTTGGAACTGCCCGTGCGGGGGTGTCATTAGAGCCTATCGTCAATTCTTCGTACTCCCCTCACGGGTGAGACGATGGAGGCGCATGTGCAGAAATGCATCAGCCATTGACAGAGAAGCACTATTATATTATTATTATTATTATTATTATTATTATTATTATTATTATCATTATCATGGACACCGTGATAGCCCAGTGGTCAAGTTCTACCATCTGGGCCCTGTCGCCAGTTCGATTTCCGTCGGTGCCACCAGTATTTTCATTGAACATACCGGTCCGCCTGGAAGTGTTGGAACTGCCCGTGCGGGGGTGTCATTAGAGCCTATCGCCAATTCTTCGTACTCCCCTCACGGGTGAGACGATGGAGGCGCATGTGCAGATTTGCATCAGCCATTGACAGAGAAGCACTATTATCATTATCATTATTATTATCATTATTATTATTATTATTAGGGAGTACATAGGCCATCGGTCCTTTCCATGGGCTGATTGGTATAAAGCTCCTAGAGTAATGTTCTATGCCGTCACTTCCTTTATTCCACCGATTGGTGTGGAGACTTTCCTTATGGAATGGAGGACTGGATGCACATGGCCTTTTGGCTCAGCAATTGGCAGGAGATACACTATTATTATTATTATTATTATTATTATTAGTGGCACCGCGATAACCTAGTGGTTAAGGTCTACCATCTGGGACCTGTCGCCAGTTCGATTCCCGTCGGGGCCAGTATTTTCAAAGGATATTTTCTTTGAAAATAATGGTCTGTCTGGAAGGCGTGGAGCTGCCTTGCGGGGGTGTCAGTAGAGCCTATCGTCAAATCTTCGTACTCCCCTCGCGGGTGAGACGATGGAGGCACATGTGCAGAAATTCATTCGCAATTGACTGAGAAGCACTATTCTATTATTATTATTATTATTATTATTATTATTATTATTATTATTATTATTATTATTATTATTATTATTATGGACACCGTGATAGCCCAGTGGTCAAGTTCTACCATCTGGGCCCTGTCGCCAGTTCGATTCCCGTCGGTGCCACCAGTATTTTCATTGAACATACCGGTCTATTTCTGGACCAGTATTTTCATTGAACATACCGGCCCGTCTGGAAGTGTTGGAACTGCCCTTGCGGGGGTGTCATTAGAGCTTATCGTCAATTCTTCGTACTCCCCTCACGGGTGAGACGATGGAGGCGCATGTGCAGAAATGCATCAGCCATTGACAGAGAAGCACTATTATTATTATTATTATTATTATTATTATTATTATTATTATTATTATTATTATTATTATTATTATTATTATTATTATGGACACCGTGATAGCCCAGTGGTCAAGTTCTACCATCTGGGCCCTGTCGCCAGTTCGATTCCCGTCGGTACCACCAGTATTTTCATGGAACATACCGGTCCGTCTGGAAGTGTTGGAACTGCCCGTGCGGGGGTGTCATTAGAGCCTATCGTCAATTCTTCGTACTCCCCTCACGGGTGAGACGATGGAGGCGCATGTGCAGATTTGCATCAGCCATTGACAGAGAAGCACTATTATTATTATTATTATTATTATTATTATTATTATTATTATTGACACCGTGATAGCCCAGTGGTCAAGTTCTGCCATCTGGGCCCTGTCGCCAGTTCGATTCCCGTCGGTGCCACCAGTATTTTCATTGAACATACCGGTCTATTTCTGGACCAGTATTTTCATTGAACATACCGGCCCGTCTGGAAGTGTTGGAACTGCCCTTGCGGGGGTGTCATTAGAGCTTATCGTCAATTCTTCGTACTCCCCTCACGGGTGAGACGATGGAGGCGCATGTGCAGAAATGCATCAGCCATTGACAGAGAAGCACTATTATTATTATTATTATTATTATTATTATTATTATTATTATTATTATTATGGACACCGTGATAGCCCAGTGGTCAAGTTCTACCATCTGGGCCCTGTCGCCAGTTCGATTCCCGTCGGTGCCACCAGTATTTTCATTGAACATACCGATCCGTCTGGACCAGTATTTTCTTTGAACATACCGGCCCGTCTGGAAGTGTTGGAACTGCCCTTGCGGGGGTGTCATTAGAGCTTATCGTCAATTCTTCGTACTCCCCTCACGGGTGAGACGATGGAGGCGCATGTGCAGAAATGCATCAGCCATTGACAGAGAAGCACTATTATTATTATTATTATTATTATTATTATTATTATTATGGACACCGTGATAGCCCAGTGGTCAAGTTCTACCATCTGGGCCCTGTCGCCAGTTCGATTCCCGTCGGTACCACCAGTATTTTCATGGAACATACCGGTCCGTCTGGAAGTGTTGGAACTGCCCGTGCGGGGGTGTCATTAGAGCCTATCGTCAATTCTTCGTACTCCCCTCACGGGTGAGACGATGGAGGCGCATGTGCAGATTTGCATCAGCCATTGACAGAGAAGCACTATTATTATTATTATTATTATTATTATTATTATTATTATTGACACCGTGATAGCCCAGTGGTCAAGTTCTACCATCTGGGCCCTGTCGCCAGTTCGATTCCCGTCGGTGCCACCAGTATTTTCATTTAACATACCGGTCCGTCTGGACCAGTATTTTCATTGAACATACCGGTCCGTCTGGAAGTGTTGGAACTGCCCTTGCGGGGGTGTCATTAGAGCCTATCGTCAATTCTTCGTACTCCCCTCATGGGTGAGACGATGGAGGCGCATGTGCAGAAATGCATCAGCCATTGACAGAGAAGCACTATTATTATTATTATTATTATTATTATTATTAGGGGCTGCGCCAACACCTGAAAGGATGGTGCGGTGCGCTTCGCACCCCCCCCCCCCCCCCTCCCCCTCGGCTGGGTTTCCCGGCGGGAGGGCCCCCGGACCCCCCCTTCCCCGTCGACAGGGTACGTTCAATTGCCGAAGGTACCAGCAGAACGTAAGTGTAAGCTCTGGTGGCACAAAAACCTAAAATCTCTGGTTTTTGTGCCGCCCGGCACCAAAACTTTTGGATCTCCGGAGAGAGCTCATCGAGAGGTGTCGGGTACACCAAACATCAGCCTCAAACTCCCTCTGGTGTGCGCGAACGGCGCCTGGTGGCTCAAAAACCTGGACTTTCTGGTTTTTACTCCACCCGGCACCACAATTTTTATATTTTCGAAGAGAGCTCATCAAGAAGTGTCAGATACACCAGATATCAGCCGCTAATCCCTCTGGTGTGCGCAGACGGCGCCTGGTGGCAAAAGACCTCAACTTTCTGGATTGGGTGCCACCCGCGACCAAAACGGGTACGTACAATTGCAGGGCTTGGGTTCCCGGGGGGAGGGCACCCCGGACCCCCCCTTCCCCGTCGACAGAGTACGTTCGATTGCCGGAGGTACCGGCAAGTAGTCCCAAAAAACAAGGATTTGGCATTCAGGACACTCCCCCAACGCAAATATTTGCGTGAATTCCAAAAAAAAAATTTATATCAGCAACAACATCGAGTCTGGGGCTAGCTACCCTGTCAATATGAGCTCCCAACTCCTCCTGGTTCTCACACAAACCATGATTAATTCCGACGAGGGTGCAGAAAATAGGCTAAAAAAACAAGGAATTTCCGCATTCGGGACACTCCCCTAACGCAAAAATTTGCGTGAATTCCAAAGAAATTATATAAGCATCAACATCGCGTCTGGGGCTAGCCACCCTGTCATTATGAGCTCCCAACTCCTCCTGGTTCACACAAACCATGATTTATAGGGAAAGGGGGTGCAGAAAATAGGCTTAAAAACATGGAATTTGGGCATTCAGGACACTCCTAACGCAAATATTTGCGTGAATTCCAGAAAAACTATATCAGCATCAACATCGAGTCTGGGGCTAGCCACCCTGTCAATATGAGCTCCCAACTCCTCCTGATTTCCACAAACCATGATTTATAGGGACAGGTGCGGAAAAAAACAAGGAATTATGTTATGTATGTATTCATGTGTGTATGTTATCTATGTTATGTATGTTATGTATGTATGTATGTATGTATGTGTGTGTGTGTTGTGTCTGTCTCTGTGTGTGTGTTGTGTGTCTGTGTGTTGTGTGTGTATATGTGTTGTGTGTGTGTGTGTGTGTTCTGTGTGTGTTGTATGTGCCAAGTTTCTATGTGTGTTGTGTGTTTCTATGTGTGTTATGTGTGGGAATTCTGTGACTGGTGCGGGACGCCCCCCCCCCCCCCCCATTCACTTTTTTGTGGTGTGTTATTTTAGGAGCTCATATTTGCAGGGTGGCTAGCCCCAGACTCGACGTTGATGCTGGTATAATTTTTTTGCAATTCACGCAACTATTTGCGTTAGGGGAGTGTCCTGAATGCCAAAATTCCTTGCTTTTTTTGGCCTATTTTTGCACCCCCTGTCCCTATAAATCATGGTTTGTGTGAACCAGGAGGAGTTGGGAGCTCATATTGACAGGGTGGCTAGCTGCAGAATCGATGATGGTACTGATATAATTTTTCTGGAATTCACGCAAATATATGCGTTAGGTGAGTGTCCTGAATGCCAAAATTCCCTGCGTTTTTGGGAGTACTTGCCGGTACCTCCGGCAATTCAACGTACCCTGTCGACGGGGAAGGGGGGATCCGGGAGGGCCCTTCCCCCGGAAGCCCCAGCCCTGCAATTGTACGTACCCCACGACGTATTAACCGGCACCAAAATGAATGGCTGAGAATGCTCCAAGGCTCTAAAAGCTGTGCCAGCAGGGTTTATCTGGGTAGTGAACCAGTTGAAAAAAATATTCACGAAGATTTTGGCAAAGTAGTGCCAAAATGAATGGCTGAGAATGCTCCAAGGCTCTAATAGTTGTGCCAGTGGGGCTTAGAGGCTGATTCTTTGTGTTTTCGCAAGCTTGTCACGAGCTCTTTTATCAGGGATATAGTTGAAATGATGAAATTCGAATAAAATATTAGTGGCACCGCGATAGCCCAGTGGTTAAGTTAAATACCATCTGGCACTTGTCGCCAGTTCGATTCCCGTCGGTGCCAGTATTTTCAAAGAATGCTTTCTTTGAAAGTATTAGTCTGTATGGAAGGATTGGAGCTGCCCTGCGGGGGTGTCAGTAGAGCTATCGGTCAAATCTTCGTATTCCCCTCGCGGGTGAGACGATGGAGGCACATGTGCAGATTTGCATCCACCATTGACAGAGAAGCACTATTATTATTATTATTATTATTATTATTATTATTATTATTATTATTATTATTATTATTGGACACCGTGATAGCCCAGTGGTCAAGTTCTACCATCTGAGCCCTGTCGCCAGTTCGATTCCCGTCGGTGCCACCAGTATTTTCATTGAACATACCGATCCGTCTGGACCAGTATTTTCATTGAACATACCGGCCCGTCTGGAAGTGTTGGAACTGCCCTTGCGGGGGTGTCATTAGAGCTTATCGTCAATTCTTCGTACTCCCCTCACGGGTGAGACGATGGAGGCGCATGTGCAGAAATGCATCAGCCATTGACAGAGAAGCACCACTATTATTATTATTATTATTATGGACACCGTGATAGCCCAGTGGTCAAGTTCTACCATCTGGGCCCTGTCGCCAGTTCGATTCCCGTCGGTGCCACCAGTATTTTCATTGAACATACCGGTCCGTCTGGACCAGTATTTTCATTGAACATACCGGTCCGTCTGGAAGTGTTGGAACTGCCCTTGCGGGGGTGTCATTAGAGCCTATCGTCAATTCTTCGTACTCCCCTCATGGGTGAGACGATGGAGGCGCATGTGCAGAAATGCATCAGCCATTGACAGAGAAGCACTATTATTATTATTATTATTATTATTATTATTATTAGGGGCTGCGCCAACACCTGAAAGGATGGTGCGGTGCGCTTCGCACCCCCCCCCCCCCCCCCCCCCTCGGCTGGGTTTCCCGGCGGGAGGGCCCCCGGACCCCCCCTTCCCCGTCGACAGGGTACGTTCAATTGCCGAAGGTACCAGCAGAACGTAAGTGTAAGCTCTGGTGGCACAAAAACCTAAAATCTCTGGTTTTTGTGCCGCCCGGCACCAAAACTTTTGGATCTCCGGAGAGAGCTCATCGAGAGGTGTCGGGTACACCAAACATCAGCCTCAAACTCCCTCTGGTGTGCGCGAACGGCGCCTGGTGGCTCAAAAACCTGGACTTTCTGGTTTTTACTCCACCCGGCACCACAATTTTTATATTTTCGAAGAGAGCTCATCAAGAAGTGTCAGATACACCAGATATCAGCCGCTAATCCCTCTGGTGTGCGCAGACGGCGCCTGGTGGCAAAAGACCTCAACTTTCTGGATTGGGTGCCACCCGCGACCAAAACGGGTACGTACAATTGCAGGGCTTGGGTTCCCGGGGGGAGGGCACCCCGGACCCCCCCCTTCCCCGTCGACAGAGTACGTTCGATTGCCGGAGGTACCGGCAAGTAGTCCCAAAAAACAAGGATTTGGCATTCAGGACACTCCCCCAACGCAAATATTTGCGTGAATTCCAAAAAAAAAATTTATATCAGCAACAACATCGAGTCTGGGGCTAGCTACCCTGTCAATATGAGCTCCCAACTCCTCCTGGTTCTCACACAAACCATGATTAATTCCGACGAGGGTGCAGAAAATAGGCTAAAAAAACAAGGAATTTCCGCATTCGGGACACTCCCCTAACGCAAAAATTTGCGTGAATTCCAAAGAAATTATATAAGCATCAACATCGCGTCTGGGGCTAGCCACCCTGTCATTATGAGCTCCCAACTCCTCCTGGTTCACACAAACCATGATTTATAGGGAAAGGGGGTGCAGAAAATAGGCTTAAAAACATGGAATTTGGGCATTCAGGACACTCCTAACGCAAATATTTGCGTGAATTCCAGAAAAACTATATCAGCATCAACATCGAGTCTGGGGCTAGCCACCCTGTCAATATGAGCTCCCAACTCCTCCTGATTCCCACAAACCATGATTTATAGGGACAGGTGCGGAAAAAAACAAGGAATTATGTTATGTATGTATTCATGTGTGTATGTTATCTATGTTATGTATGTTATGTATGTTATGTATGTATGTATGTATGTGTGTGTGTGTTGTGTCTGTCTCTGTGTGTGTGTTGTGTGTCTGTGTGTTGTGTGTGTATATGTGTTGTGTGTGTGTGTGTGTTCTGTGTGTGTTGTATGTGCCAAGTTTCTATGTGTGTTGTGTGTTTCTATGTGTGTTATGTGTGGGAATTCTGTGACTGGTGCGGGACGCCCCCCCCCCCCCCCCATTCACTTTTGTGTGGTGTGTTATTTTAGGAGCTCATATTTGCAGGGTGGCTAGCCCCAGACTCGACGTTGATGCTGGTATAATTTTTTTGCAATTCACGCAACTATTTGCGTTAGGGGAGTGTCCTGAATGCCAAAATTCCTTGCTTTTTTTGGCCTATTTTTGCACCCCCTGTCCCTATAAATCATGGTTTGTGTGAACCAGGAGGAGTTGGGAGCTCATATTGACAGGGTGGCTAGCTGCAGAATCGATGATGGTACTGATATAATTTTTCTGGAATTCACGCAAATATATGCGTTAGGTGAGTGTCCTGAATGCCAAAATTCCCTGCGTTTTTGGGAGTACTTGCCGGTACCTCCGGCAATTCAACGTACCCTGTCGACGGGGAAGGGGGGATCCGGGAGGGCCCTTCCCCCGGAAGCCCCAGCCCTGCAATTGTACGTACCCCACGACGTATTAACCGGCACCAAAATGAATGGCTGAGAATGCTCCAAGGCTCTAAAAGCTGTGCCAGCAGGGTTTATCTGGGTAGTGAACCAGTTGAAAAAAATATTCACGAAGATTTTGGCAAAGTAGTGCCAAAATGAATGGCTGAGAATGCTCCAAGGCTCTAATAGTTGTGCCAGTGGGGCTTAGAGGCTGATTCTTTGTGTTTTCGCAAGCTTGTCACGAGCTCTTTTATCAGGGATATAGTTGAAATGATGAAATTCGAATAAAATATTAGTGGCACCGCGATAGCCCAGTGGTTAAGTTAAATACCATCTGGCACTTGTCGCCAGTTCGATTCCCGTCGGTGCCAGTATTTTCAAAGAATGCTTTCTTTGAAAGTATTAGTCTGTATGGAAGGATTGGAGCTGCCCTGCGGGGGTGTCAGTAGAGCTATCGGTCAAATCTTCGTATTCCCCTCGCGGGTGAGACGATGGAGGCACATGTGCAGATTTGCATCCACCATTGACAGAGAAGCACTATTATTATTATTATTATTATTATTATTATTATTATTATTATTATTATTATTGGACACCGTGATAGCCCAGTGGTCAAGTTCTACCATCTGAGCCCTGTCGCCAGTTCGATTCCCGTCGGTGCCACCAGTATTTTCATTGAACATACCGATCCGTCTGGACCAGTATTTTCATTGAACATACCGGCCCGTCTGGAAGTGTTGGAACTGCCCTTGCGGGGGTGTCATTAGAGCTTATCGTCAATTCTTCGTACTCCCCTCACGGGTGAGACGATGGAGGCGCATGTGCAGAAATGCATCAGCCATTGACAGAGAAGCACTATTATCATTATTGTTATTATTATTACTACTACTACTACTACTACTACTACTACTACTACTATTATTATTATTATTATTATTGTTATTATTATTATGATTATTATTATGATTATTATAATGATTATTATAAGGGAGTACATAGGCCATCGGTCCTTTCCATGGGCTGATTGGTATAAAGCTCCTAGAGTAATGTTCTATGCCGTCACTTCCTTTATTCCACCGATTGGTGTGGAGACTTTCCTTATGGAATGGAGGACTGGATGCTCATGGCCTTTTGGCTCAGCAATTGGCAGGAGATACACTATTATGATTATTATCATTATTATTATTATTGACTGGCCAGCAAAGGGGGATTGGAGGACCTCGAACAAGGGTATCGGAGGCTTATGTCCGGACACGGATCGTGCCATACAGCTGCATCAGTACGCCTTAGAGAAACAATATTATTATTATTATTACTACTACTACTACTACTACTATGGAGGGGTGCACAGTATGGCACCCCACGGGAAGAGGTGGTTGGGCCTCTTCCCACTGGTTCCGAGGCTATGTTGTTGTGTTGTTTTTATAAGACATACACCACGTGGGGTCAAAGGGGTATATACATTCCGAGATCTAGGGGTGGTGACGGGTTTCGAGGCGTCCCAGACACTTACCCCCAAACGTCCTCATGCACTGGCAGACCGCATGAAATGTCTGCTACCCCTGTGAGTACCTCCATGCGGGACCTACCCAGTCTCGTGGAGCTCTCACGCGAGGAAGATCAATCATTTGTAGTTGATTTCCTGCAAGGTACCCGACACTGTGCGGGTAGTAGGGACTTCATTTTGGGGCTTTCTATGCAGGATGGTTAGAGTCACTCTTCCCTCCCCAACATACTCACTGTAGTCCCTGTTGGGTCGAGGGATGGAGGCGCATGGCCCTCGGGCTCAGCCATGACAGATCAATACATACATATATATATATATATATTACTACTACTACTACTACTACTACTATTATTATTATTATTATTATTATTATTATTATTATTGACACCGTGATAGCCCAGTGGTCAAGTTCTACCATCTGGGCCCTGTCGCCAATTCGATTCCCGTCGGTGCCACCAGTATTTTCATTGAACATACCGCTCCGTCTGGACCAGTATTTTCATTGAACATACCGGTCCGTCTGGAAGTGTTGGAACTGCCTTTGCGGTGGTGTCATTAGAGCTTATCGTCAATTCTTCGTACTCCCCTCACGGGTGAGACGATGGAGGCGCATGTGCAGAAATGCATCAGCCATTGACAGAGAAGCACTATTATTATTATTATTATTATTATTATTATTATTATTTAGGGAGTACATAGGCCATCGGTCCTTTCCATGGGCTGATTGGTATAAAGCTCCTAGAGTAATGTTCTATGCCGTCACTTCCTTTATTCCACCGATTGGTGTGGAGACTTTCCTTATTGAATGGAGGACTGGATGCACATGGCCTTTTGGCTCAGCAATTGGCAGGAGATACACTATTATTATTATTATTATTATATTAACCTCGGCTTAGTGCAGTCTTGCCCTCAGGAGCTCCATCGGTGGCCCCGATCATCAGGCGAGAGACTGACACGGGGGGGTGGAGGACCTCGAACAAGGGTATTGGAGGCTTATGTCCGTTGAGGATATGCCATTAGCTGCATCAGTACGCCTCAGATGTATTATTATTATTATTATTATTATTATTATTATTATTATTATTATTATTGGAACTGCCCTTGCGGGGGTGTCATTAGAGCTTATCGTCAATTCTTCGTACTCCCCTCACGGGTGAGACGATGGAGGCGCATGTGCAGAAATGCATCAGCCATTGACAGAGAAGCACTATTATTATTATTATTATTATTATTATTATTATTATTATTGTGGCACCGCGATAGCGCAGTGGTAAGGTCTACCATCTGGGACCTGTCGCCAGTTCGATTCCCGTGCCAGTATTTTCAAAGGATATTTTCTTTGAAAGTATTGGTCTGTCTGGAAGGCTTGGAGCTGCCTTGCGGGGGTGTCAGTAGAGCCTATCGTCAAATCTTCGTACTCCCCTCACGGGTGAGACGATGGAGGCACATGTGCAGAAATGCATTCGCCATTGACTGAGAAGCACTATTATTATTATTATTATTATTATTATTATTATTATTATTATTATTATTATTATTATTATTATTATTATTATTATTACTATGGACACCGTGATAGCCCAGTGGTCAAGTTCTACCATCTGGGCCCTGTCGCCAGTTCGATTCCCGTCGGTGCCACCAGTATTTTCATTGAACATACCGGTCTATTTCTGGACCAGTATTTTCATTGAACATACCGGCCCGTCTGGAAGTGTTGGAACTGCCCTTGCGGGGGTGTCATTAGAGCTTATCGTCAATTCTTCGTACTCCCCTCACGGGTGAGACGATGGAGGCGCATGTGCAGAAATGCATCAGCCATTGACAGAGAAGCACTATTATTATTACTATTATTATTATTATTACTATTGTTATTATTATCTGGATCTGATGCCATAGTCTGAGGAAGCCTATTGTTATTATTATTATTATTATTATTATTATTATTATTATTATTGGACACCGTGATAGCCCAGTGGTCAAGTTCTACCATCTGGGCCCTGTCGCCAGTTCGATTCCCGTCGGTGCCACCAGTATTTTCATTGAACATACCGATCCGTCTGGACCAGTATTTTCATTGAACATACCGGCCCGTCTGGAAGTGTTGGAACTGCCCTTGCGGGGGTGTCATTAGAGCTTATCGTCAATTCTTCGTACTCCCCTCACGGGTGAGACGATGGAGGCGCATGTGCAGAAATGCATCAGCCATTGACAGAGAAGCACTATTATTATTATTATTATTATTATTATTATTATCATTATTATTATGGAGGGGTGCACAGTATGGCACCCCACGGGAAGAGGAGGTGGTTGGGCCTCTTCCCACTGGTTTCGAGGCTATGTCGTTGTGTTGGCTCCGAGGCTATGTTCTTGTGTTGGTTCCGAGGCTATGTAGTTGTGTTGGTTCCGAGGCTCTGTTGTTGTGTGGGTTCCGAGGCTATGTCGATGTGGGTTCCGAGGCTATGTTGTTGTGTTGGTTCCGAGGCCATGTCGTTGTGTTGTTTTTTATAAGACATACACCACGTGGGATCAAAGGGGTATTTACATTCCGCGATCTAGGGGTGGTGACGGGTTTCGAGGCGTCCCAGACACTTACCACAAAACGTCCTCATGCGCTGGCAGACCGCATGAAATGTCTGCTACCCATGTGAGTACCTCCATGCGGGACCTACCCATCTCGCGCGGGGAAGATCAATCATTTGTAGTTGATTTCCTGCAAGATACCCGACACTGTGCGGGTAGTAGGGACTTCCTTTTGGGGCCTTCTATGCAGGTTGGTTAGAGTCACTCTTCCCTCCCCAACATACTCACTGTAGTCCCTGTTGGGTCGAGGGATGGAGGCGCATGGCCCTCGGGCTCAGCCATGACAGATCAATATATATATCATTATTATTATTATTATTATTATTATTATTGGACACCGTGATAGCCCAGTGGTCAAGTTCTACCATCTGGGCCCTGTCGCCAGTTCGATTCCCGTCGGTGCCACCAGTATTTTCATTGAACATACCGGTCCGTCTGGAAGTGTTGGAACTGCCCTTGCGGGGGTGTCATTAGAGCCTATCGTCAATTCTTCGTACTCCCCTCACGGGTGAGACGATGGAGGCGCATGTGCAGATTTGCATCAGCCATTGACAGAGAACCACTATTATTATTATTATTATTATTATTATTATTATTATTGATGGAGGCGCATGTGCAGATTTGCATCAGCCATTGACAGAGAAGCACTATTATTATTATTATTATCATCATCATTATTGCAATTTTTCTTTTTCACGAAGCTAGAATTTTATTATTATTTAATAACACTCCATTTTAATCATTTTTAGAATTTTATATTTGATTTAATTCAACAACCATCTACTTAAATCAATAGCTCTTGAGACAACGATTTGTATGGATGACCAGAGGTCACTAGTACTTGTACAAATAACTTCATTAAATCGAAGGCCTAGGCCTAGTAGTAGTAGTAGTAGTAGTAGCAGTAGTAGTAGTAGTAGGAGTAGTAGTAGTAGTAGTAGTAGTAGTGGATAGTATTGTTGTAGTAGTAGTAGTAGTAGTAGTAGTAGTAGTAGTCCAAATGTTTCGCTATGTAAATAGCCTGCTCCCCACCATATCCTCCTCGAATTCTACTATGCCCATGTGTTACCTCTTCTTATGTATGGTATCTCCATCTGATCTGATGCAGATAACACAATCATACACCCGCTCACCACCATCCAAAAGCATATAATTCGATTGATCTGCCTCAAATCATGGCGAACGCCCACCAAACCGCTCTTTGGCAAACTGCGCCTACTTAACGTACCTAATATGTACAAGTACAGCGTATGCATGGATGCACATTCCTTTATCTACCCAACCTTCAAAGTTTTCCTACCACTCCACTATAACAACACCCCCAATTACAATGTACATAACTACAACACTAGGTGCTCATCAAAGAAACATATGTACAACGATTCAACGACAGGCCAGTACAGCAGAGCAGCACAAGCTCAATGGAATAGGCTACCACAACATCTTAGGGACATCGAATATAGACCAGCATTCAAAAATGAACTCAAGACATATCTCCTGCAATTGCAGCAATCCTGAAACTGCCTACGGGCCTTGAGAGGGCGTTGGACACCTCATCACCAGGTGATACCTGAGGGTGGGGCAAGTTAAGCGTTGATCACATCCGCCGGAGTGTGGTTGGCCGAACCCCCACCTCGTGTCTTCCAGCATTTGCGAGTGCCACCGTATATGTCTCTCTCTCTCTCTATCTCTCTCTCTCTTATCATCTTTCCTATTATCCCAGTGAAAGAAACCCTAAACGGTTTGTCCACGTTTAATGTTTCTTAGTGTCGTTGGACACCATCCTCTTATCATATTTCCCCCCTTATTTATCTCTCATTTTTTTTTCTTCCACGAAGCTGGAACTTTATTTTAATTTCATAACAGATTAGTTTAATGATTTTAATTATCTTTTTATTTTATTTTATTTTATTTTAATATTTAATTATTTGCGAAGCAGTTCAACATCCAGTTAAGTCAATAGCTCTTGAGCTAATGATTTGTGTGGATGACCAGAGATTACAAGTAACTTCATTAAATCGAAGGCCCAGGCCTAGTAGTAGTAGTAGTAGTAGTAGTAGTAGTAGTAGTAGTAGTAGGTGTAGTAGTAGGTGTAGTAGTAGGTGTAGTAGTAGGTGTACTAGTAGGTGTAGTAGTAGTAGTAGTAGTAGTAGTAGTAGTAGTAGTAGTAGTAGTAGTAGTAGTAGTAGATTGTAATCAGAAGTTAAACTTAACTTCATTAAATCGAAGGCCTAGGCCTAGTAGTAGTAGAAGTAGTAGTAGTAGTAGTAGTAGTAGTAGTAGCAGTAGTAGTAGTAGTAGTAGTAGTAGTAAGTAGTAGTAGTAGTAGTAGTAGTAGTAGTAGTAGTAGTAGTAGTAGTAGTAGTAGTAGGGAAGCAGGACACTGCTAGATGTTATCTAACCACTCTCACCTGCGATATCACCGCTGATATTCTGCCCACCTGCATCTCTGACCACCATCCCATCTATGCTATCTTCCACACCCCAATGGCATACAAGAAGAATAATGATAAGACTCTAAGTAATAAAATATATGAAGATAAGAAAGAAATAATAACAGAAGAAATAATTAATTAACTTAAGCAAGTGCTAGACCCAGAACTAAACAGCGATACGCCAAATAACTATATTAAAAGGATATATACAGCTTTTATGACGGTAGTGGAGAATTACGAGAAACGTAAGAATAAGAGAAAGTGGAAACCATGGTGCAGTAACGATATTAGAGCTATGATCAAGAAGCAAAGAGAGCTTTACGAAATGAAAATAATGTGCCCGATTGAAAGCAACACGATTAAATATAATAAACAAAGGAATAGGACGAACAGAGAGATTAAGAAAGCTAAGAAAACCTCTGTGACTAATCAAATGGAAAAGCTACGCAACGACACAAAAAACGAATGAATGCGCTGAGACAGCTGACTCCACGGACACAAGGCATCAAGACGTCGCCTACCAAGCTCTGCGTCGACGATCAGATCATCACTGATCATCATGCTATCGCCAACGCTCTCAACAGACACTACACGTCGGTAGGTTCCAAGGTCAGTGCCCAGATCCCCCAAGAACACAAAGACAGAGAAAGGAAATTGACCTGACGCAGACACGAACACCTGTCTTTACACTCAAACGCATTCTACCGCAAGATGTAGTCGAGACACTGAAAGCAATAAACAGAAATAAAGCAGAAGATATCAATAAAATAAAGCCAGCCATAATACAGGACCTGACGGAGTACATTGCACCAATACTAACTAAGCTCTTCAATAAAGCTATAGAAAGTAATGAATATCCAGATGCACTAAAAATAACTAAAGTTTTAGAAATCTATAAAGCTAAAGATAGAACGCTGCCTGAGAACTACAGACCTATCTCTCTCAACAACACTTTTTAATCCTGTACATCAACGATATTATACTCTCGCTCACGCACGGAAATGTGTTTGCGTATGCCGATGACGCCACACTCATCATCGCTGCTGAGAATAAAGAACTACTTCAAGAACGAGCACGAACTGATGTAACGAACCTGGTCCGCTACTTCCACAACATAACCTAGTCCCTAACCCCAACAAAACCACTTACACTATCTTTCATAAGAATGAAAAGAAGGTACAGCTGGACCTGACCATCTCCGGCGAGAAGCTTCAACAAGAGCGAAAGGTAAAAGTAATGGTACTATCATCCAAAGCAACCTATCTTTCCGTGAATATGTACAGTCTGTTGTGCTCCGACTCCAACCATCTGATCAAATGTTTCGATATGTAAATAGCCTGCTCCCCACCCATATCCTCCTCAAATTCTACTATGCCCATGTGTTATCTCTTCTTATGTATGGTATCTCCATCTGATCTGATGCAGATAACAATCATACACCTGCTCACCATCCAAAAGCGTATAATTCGACTGATCTGCCTCAAATCATGGCGAACGCCCACCAAACCGCTCTTTGGCAAACTGCGCCTACTTAACGTACCTAATATGTACAAGTACAGCGTATGCATGGATGCACATTCCTTTATCTACCCAACCTTCAAAGTTTTCCTACCACTCCACTATAACAACACCCCCAATTACAACTGTACATAACTACAACACTAGGTGCTCATCAAAGAAACATATGTACAACGATTCAATAACAGGCCAGTACAGCAGAGCAGCACAAGCACAATGGGATAGGCTACCAGAACATCTTAGGGACATCGAATATAGACCAGAATTCAAAAATGAACTCAAGACATATCTCCTGCAATTGCAGCAATTCTACGGGCTAGAGGGCGTTGGACACCTCATCATCAGATGATACCTGAGGGTGGGGCAAGTTAAGCGTTGATCACATCCGCCGGAGTGTGGTTAGCTAAACCCCCTTGCAGAAAAAAAGAAATAAAAAAAAATTGAGATGTTCCAAGAAAAAAATTCGGACGTTTCCCAAAGTCGGACGTTCCTAAAGGGATGTCCCGGGATGTCCTTTCGGAGTATCCCTATGAGTGTCCCACGGCCCATCCCACCCCCAGACCTCCAGCTCTTTCCAGCTCAGAAATTTAAGTCCTCCAAACTCAACAAGTGATCTACCCCAGAACAGCCCGCAGCCTCACAAATTTGATCTTTCTACCCCAAGCAAGTGCGCTGGGCTATACACATGAAAACTAGCATCCGAGATCTCTGACGTGCGAAGGTGCTGAACGAATATAGTGAAGATTAGGATAAGTATCTCTGGACAAAAACGCGGGAAAACCAAATAACATCGATTCTGGGGCTTCTTAGCTAGAAAAATGCTGGCTTTTTTTTTTTTTTTTTTTTTTTTGTTCTTTGCCTCGCGAACAAGGGAGATCAGGACTATAGTAGGTCGCATTAGAGAGCTTATGGATGAATATATGTTCCCTTAAATGTATCCTTGCCTGTGTCCACTTCAGACAGAAACAAATGAAAACGAAGTTGAGATACCAGAATTTTTATCCTGACTTTCCCAACAATATGTAACTTTCTGTCTACCTCGATTAGAATGTAAACCATAGCATATGTGCAATTGTATACTATTTCTACGGGCCTGTAGTGTTATACACATGGAATGAAAACACCTATCTCGGCCTTGATCCTACAGAGAGATAGAATCAAAGTTGATCCTCCATTTTCTTTTGGGACACGTCTTATGTATGTATGAATGTATGTATGCATGTAAGTAAGTAAGTAAGTAAGTATGTAATGTATGTATGTAATGTATGTATGTATGCATGTATGTATGTATTTGTATTTATGTATTTGTATGTATGTATGTATTTATGTATGTATGTATGTATGTCTGTCTGTTTTGATGTAGGTATGTATGTATGTATGTATGCATGTATGTGGGTATGTATGCATGTATGTATATACATACATTCATTCATACATACATTCATAGATTCATACATACATACATACATACATACATAATGTATGTATGTACACATCATACATACATATGTGCATATGCACATACATACATACATACATACATACATAACATACATGCATATGTATGTATGTATGTATGTATGTAAATGTATATTAATGTATATATGTACACACATGTACGTATGTATGTATGTATGTTTGTATTTATGTACGGACGTGTGTACGTGTGTATGTACATATGTATGTATGTATGTATTTATGTATGTGTCTATGTATGTATGTATGTATGTATGGACGTACGTACGTATGTACGTTACGTATGTATGTACGTACGTATGTATGTACGTACGTATGTATGTATGTATGTATGTATGTATGTATTTACGTATGTATGTATGTATGTATGTATGTATGTATGTATGTATGTATGTATGTATGTATGGATAGATAGATGGATAGATGGATGGATGGATGGATGTATGGATGGATGGATGGATATTTTACTATGGAGTGTGTATGTATGTATGTATGTATGTATGTGTATGTATGTATGTATGTATGTATGTATGTATGTATGTATGTATGCATGTACGTATGTATGTATGTATGTATGTATGTATGTATGTATGTATGTATGTATGTGTACAATTTGTTTTCACAAGAAGAGAGAGAGAGAGAGAGAGATTGAGTGAGAGAGAGAGAGAGTGTGTGTGTGTGTCTCAGAGAGAGAGAGTGTGTGTGTGTGAGAGAGAGAGGGGGGGGGGGGCGGGGATTTAATAGCTATACTTTTCACGTGGACGTTATCTGAGTCCGATTGTAAAATTGGTCTCTCAATAAAAACAAAGAAGAAGAAGAAGAAGAAGAAGAAGAAGAAGAAGAAGAAGAAGAAGAAGAAGAAGAAGAAGAAGAAGAAGAAGAGAGAGAGAGAGAGAGCGAGCGAGCGAGAGAGAGAGAGAGAGAGCCTCCTAATATCCGATAAATATCTTCTTTTAATAAGCTAGATTGAATAACTAGGTTTCCACCTTAAAGTTATGACTTCAATAGCTATACTTTTCACGTGGACGTTCCCTGTGTCCAATTGTAAATTTGTTCTTTCAATAAAGAAGAAGGAGAAGAAGAAGAAAAAGAAGAAGAAGAAGAAGAAGAAGAAGAAGAAGAGGAAGAGGAAGAGGAAGAGGAGGAGGAAGAAGAAGAAGAAGAAGAAGGAGGAGGAGGACGAGGAGGAGGAGGAGAAGGAGAACAAGACGAAGAAGAAGAAGAAGAAGAAGAAGAAGAAGAAGAACATAACTTTAACTTCTGCAAAAGCACCCTTGCCTTCTTTGCCTCTTATTTCTCCAATAGAACTCAACAAGTTCACACCCAATATGCCCGCTCGCAACCGCGAACTATAACGCATGGAATCCCACAGGGCAGTACACTATCTGCTACCATTTTCCTTCTGTACATTAATGATATCACCCGACACATCACTAATGGCACAGTCTATGCATACGCTGATGACACCACACTGGTGATCACAGCGAAAACTAGCGCGACACTGCAAACGAACGCACAATACACTATAGACCGCCTTATCAACTACTTCCATACCAATAACCTTGTTCCTAACCCAACTGAAACCCCAATATAAAATTTTCCATAAACACCCTTTTAACATCCACCTTGCGATAAATAGTCAGGTGATAGAGCAATGCCAATAAGCGAAGCTTCTTGGCATAATACTACACCGTAACCTCAAACATCACCAACAAGTCCACAACGTTATTACCAAAATTTACCTTATGGTTCAAATCTTAGCCTATGCTAACAAGCTCCTCCCTACCCATACCCTGCAACAACTTTATTACTTCCATGTCAACCCGCACCTCATATATAATATAAGTATATGGGGCACACATGACAAAAAAAAATAATATATACACACACTCGACAATATCCATAAGCGCATAGTACGCCTACTACTGCAAGCAGCCCCGCGCTCCCACACTGCTCCTCTTCTACATAAACTAAAACTTCTTGACATCTATAACCTATACATATACAGGGCATGCATCGAAACGCATCCATACATACACTCAACAAAAATTAAACACCAACCAATGCATGATAATACATACTAGCACTAATACCGCGCATAACCACCACACTCGGTACTCTAAGAAAAGAAAACTATATATAGACAGAAACGACCCTCACTTCACGCAAACTAATGCCAACATATTCGAGCAAATTACCCGATCATATTTTTTATATAACCAAACTAAGCCAATTTTCAAAAAAGAACTTAAGCAATACTTATTAATTACTCAGGCTCGTAACGCCGGACTTGAAATTTGAATATATTAATTATTACAAACCCAGACACTGGTCACTGCCTCGGCCAGCGATTTGCTTTTGGCAATAGCTGTTAGCAGCTACTCCAGGAGTTATAATGGTACAATAATCTCTAAATAAAAAGAATCCAAGAAGAAGAAGAAGAAGAAGAAGAAGAAGAAGAAGTAAGTAAAAAGAATCCAAGAAGAAGAAGAAGAAGAAGAAGAAGAAGAAGAAGAAGAAGAAGTAAGTAAAAAGAATCCAAGAAGAAGAAGAAGAAGAAGAAGAAGAAGAAGAAGAAGAAGAAGAAGAAGAAGAAGAAGAAGAAGAAGAAGAAGAAGAAGAAGAAGAAGAAGAAGAAGAAGAAGAAGAAGAGGAGGAAGAAGAAGAAAGAAAGAAAGAAAGAAAGAAAGAAAGAAAGAAAGAAAGAACGAAAGAAAGAAGAAGAAGAAGAAGAAGAAGAAGAAGAAGAAGAAGAAGAAGAAGAATATTGAAGCTGCACTTCTGGCTAGACTGCCCCAGCTCCCACTGTCTGACATTCCGGCTACTGGCGTTCACTGTCCTGGCTGTCAACAGCTACTTACCCCTGATACTGCAACATATCACTTTCTCACACGTACTTATCCAGTGGTTGGAGGGGCTGTCATAAGGAGACATGACAGCTATGCGCTGTGGAGAAGTCGTCGAGATCGAGCCTAACCATCTTCACTCCTGACCTTCGTGAGTTTCGTGTATGTTGGCGCCCTTCAATAAGCCCTCCTGATGCGACGTGAGGTGATCAAGCACCGCCAATATAATCAACTGGCTACGAGATCCAACACAACTCTGGTTGCATGGGTTATTGAATGGCAGCCCTGGTTGCATGGGTAGAAATGTTTTTTAGTACCTTAGACAGTAACTTAGAGTGAAAATTCACAGGGGCGGTGTGAATTAATTTAAGACTAGTCTCAAATAAATAGTGCTTTTTTTCCACACCCTCCCTTTTATGCATATGAAATCAACATAGACAGTTGCACATAATTATAAGGCCTATGGGTGGGAACTTTTGTTATGGGGGGGTACTTTTGTATTCACTGGCTTCGAAATTCTGGTGGCGCTGACCAGAGGTTTAAATTTCTTCGCTAACTTACCTCGGCCGGTGGGGGACAAATTCCCCCCAAACTTATACAGTACGAGAATATGACAGGGGATCGCCCGTCTATAGCTAGTCTAGCTAGTATAGAAATAGACTATTAGGACAAGGAAAACAAGGTGGCCGGCGCGCACCAGAGGAAATTTTGAAATTTTGCAGCCGTACTTTCCGTAATATTTGTAATTTGTTTTCTGTGTCGAAGCAAGCATGTCATCTCCACTACTAGGGCTTCGATTTAATGAAGTTAATTTAACTTAACTTCTGGTCATCCATACAAATCGTTAGCTCAAGAGCTATTGATTTAACTAGATGGTGACCTACTTCTCAAATTATTAATAGTAATATGAAAATTAAATTATTAAAATATATAATATATATATATATATATATTTATGCATATAAGGGTTGTCTATCCGCAAAGTATGAAACAAGCCGTTAAAAGGTAGAAAACAAACACTGGACATATAGAAAACATACAAAGAAACACAAAAAAACCGACGAAGGTTTTCTAAAAATCAACAAACTAAGCATACTAAGAGAGATTAAGACATATTAAGCACATAGTCCATATTTTTACTACATAAAAATATATATAAAACAAAGTTTATATGGACTATGTGCTTAATATGTCTTAATCTCTCTTAGTATGCTTAGTTTGTTGATTTTTAGAAAACCTTCGTCGGTTTTTTTGTGTTTCTTTGTATGTTTTCTATATGTCCAGTGTTTGTTTTCTACCTTTTAACGGCTTGTTTCATACTTTGCGGATAGACAACCCTTATATGCATAAATGATCAAAGGGGGGGAAGGGGGGGTTTTTTACAAAAAAGTGAACTCAATGTCCATTTTTGGTTTTTATCTACTTTCAATAGGAGAAGAGGTTGAAGCGAAATAAGCCTTCGTGTTAATTTGGGGGGGTAAGTCCTTTTTTTCAGAAACAAGGACTTTTTTCTTAGTATAAAATGGAAGGCTTATTTATATGAAATGAGGCTTGTTTAGGTGTCCGAAAAAATGTCCTTATTTCATTTTGAGTGTCGGCCAAACCGAAAGTCTATAAAGTAAAAAACTTTTTATATCCTTATAACCTGAGATAAAAAATAAGTTTTAAGGACTTTTTTAAGGACGGGCTGGAGAAGTTATTTTGCCATTATTCCCCTTCCTCTTCCTCTTATCTTCTTTATATTTTACTTAAATTCATTCAAAATAATAAGAGAAAATAGAAGAATAAAGAAAATAAAAGAAATACAGGGAAATAGGCCTTATTAGGTGTCCTCATTTTTTCCAATAAAGTCCTTATTTTTTAATAAAGTCCTCTTTTTTTAAGGATAGGGTAAATACTGGAATAAAAGGTGAGGCGGATACGAGGCGGATGACACCCGCAAAGGGAACTAGAAGGCATACAGAGGGCAAATGAGGCCTGTATATCAACCGCGGGGGGGTTTCAATAAGAAGAGCACAATGATTAAAAATCTTATCCCTCTCTCGCAGTCGTCCGCCCTTTAATGATGGAAATCCAGCGGAAATCCACACAAACAAAAATGGCAAAAATGGAATGAAAACACAAAAGCAAAACATAAATAACTTCAACCATTGTAAAAAAATAGGAAACCATAACACAACATCACATAAGCCACCAACCACCTCACAAAGCAACTAATCACACCGCCCCGCACAAAACGAAAAGGCAATAGGTAAAAAATAATAATAATTTTGATAGCATTAAAAAAGTTCAGGCAGTGAGCCCACACAATGAGGTACGTATCTCAAGTCAAAAAAAGCACAATGAGGTACGTATCTTCCCCCCAAATCCCCAAAAACCTAGGAACTGGGGATCCACAGAAATCACCTTTCGCAGAATGTCGGAAGCTCTCGTGGAGCCATCAGAGAGGACGGAGGAAGATTGGATTTTCTATTTAAAAATTATGATAAAGTTATATTAAAGAGTAATGTCAGAGAAAGTTAAACACGAGAAGTGCGGAAAGTGTAAATGTTGGCGATTGCCGGTTCAGTTTTTGAACAATAAAGGACGACGACTTAAAACATGCGATAAGTGTAGAGAACAATGTAAAAAAAATACAGAAAAAAGCAAGTGTGAACACAATAGACAAAGAAGTAGATGTAAAGAATGCGGTGGTAATTAGATATGCGAACATAATAAGCGAAGAACTGTATGTAAAGAATGCGGTGGTGGGTCAATATGTGAACATAAAAAAGAAAGATATATGTGCAAAGAATGCGGTGGCAGATCATTATGCGAACATAATAAGCGAAAGGACAAATGCAAAGATTGTGGTGGTTCGGCAATATGCGAACATAGTAAACTAAAATACGACTGTAAAGAATGTGGCGGTTCAGCGATATGTGAACATAACAGAAGGAAATATGTTTGTAAAGACTGCGGTGGTTCAGCAATATGTGAACATAACAAAATAAGAAATGTTTGTAAAGATTATGATCCGAATGGATATTTATCTCATAATGTAAAAAAAAGAATAACAATGGCACTTAAATATAATAAAAAAGAAAGTTCTATTAATTACCTAGGTTGCAATATTGAAGAATTTAGAAAACATATTGAAAAGCAATTCAAAGAAAATATGACATGGGATAATTACGGAGAATGGCATATTGATCATATTACACCACTAAAATACGAAAATCCAACATTGGAAGAGACTATTAAGCGACTTCATTATACAAACACACAGCCATTATGGGCAAGTGATAATATAGCAAAAGGTAATAGATTTATTGGTTAATTTTGTTAATAAAAAATATAAACTTGTCGTATATATACCAAGATGTGGAGTGAGAGTGATAGAAAGTTTGTTAGGCAGTTAAAAGTAGCAGACACTGAACAAAAAATTTATAATGTTGTATCTAATCATTTTGATAGTGACCATAAGCAGTCAATCGCCTTTCATAATTCTATAATGTTATTATTTTCTAACAAAACTACTGATGAAGAAGCACTTGAAGCATTAAAAGTTATTTACCCCAAGTATGTCTTAATATATCCGAATTTGCAATCAAGACGACAACGAATATCTGAAGTTAGAATGAAGGCAATTAAGCCCAATCAAAGTGAAAAAGTGTATGAAATGTCCAAACTAGATAAATACTTCAATTTGAACGAAGATGAAAGAATTGAAATCGTAGAAGGATACAAGAAAGATCAGAAAAATGAAGAAAAAATACAAATAGATGTGCGGGATGTGATGGCGAAAATGAACGATATGATTATGAGCGATGATGTCTATATGAAACTGCTATCATTAATGATAGCAACTGGTGCCCGCCCCGTAGAGATATTTGATAAGAATACATATGAATTAATCCCTGATAAGCCGAGTTGGTTAAGAGTTAATAATCTAGCGAAGAAGCGAGAGGGGCAAAAGAAGAATTGGACAGAAAGGCCAGTTATCCTTTTTACTCCCTAATTTGTAATTGATAAAGTAAATTCAATTAGAAATCATTTCAAGAAAAAGAAAGCGGTTATTATCAACGATGACGGGCAATTAGACAAACAAAAAAACAATGAGTTAAACAAACGAATAATTAAAATCTTTCCGTGGCTGGAGAACTATAAACAGAAGAGCAGTATGCTGAGAAAGTTGTATGCAAGTTTATCTTATTCCAATTTTACCAATCCGAAATTAGAGAATTTCAACACATGGGTGAGCAATGTATTGGGACACGGCGATATGATGACAAGTTTTTCGTATTCATGGGTAAATGTGGCCGATCCTAGGAGATTAAAGCAGAAGGGATTAAAACAGAACTTGAGGAGTTAAGACGAAAGATAGATTTATATCTGAATTTAACTAATGTTAGCAATCTCCAACATGTTGGAGATAACGGAGAAGAAGAAAGCAAATATGAACCATTAGGAAAGAGAGCGAGCCGTGCAGATAAACTTGAATTATTGGAAAAAATATGGAACGATTACGAAGGGCAAATAACAAATACTAAACTACGGCAATTAAGCGGGATAGGAGCAGTGCTCGTCAATGAGTTTGTAAAGCAGAAGAAGGAAAAGCCACAAGAAGAGGAAACAAAAGCACCATTAAGAAGAAGTGCTAGAATTAAAAAGAATGCTAATACTTAACCACAATCAATGGGGGCACTCTGTATTGCTTCCTGTATTTACTCTCCCACCTGAAACATGCAACGGAGCATATGGTGAACCATTCTATGTAATCCACACTATCAACATTTACGGCGATTATAGGCGGATGTGATTGAAATGTGGGTGCCAGTCCGCATATATCACAAGTCCCTTTGTTGATATTTTTTATGTTTTCCAAATAGACAAAGGTTTTAATGTGGCCAACGATATCCGCGGGCAATTCTTTAATAATAACTGACATGCTTTATATAAATATCTTATAATATAAGATTAGTCTATTTTTGAAAAAAAAAAGACTTACATATTATGATATAGAATGAACCTTTTTGGTCAAAGCACTAATACTCCATCGTCATCATCTACATCGTCATCATCTTCTTTATCAATAGACAATATTAAAGATGCATTACCAACAACGGCCTTCGGAGAATTGAGAACGGCCACTTTATCGCCAGTATTACAAAATGTCTTCACTTATGGCATTAATACTCGTTTCTTTGACAAAACAGAAACAAACGGCGGGGTGGTATCAACTGCTAATTCAATGGCGGTTTTGACTACATCGGCCTCTGGTAATTCAACCGCACAGATTACGACTATAGAGAGAGCAAAATATAGAAGTGGCATGGGCTTGGTTGCTAGATTTTCCGCATTGTTTCCATCATCTACCGCCGCGACTACCTTTAATTGCGATATCGGCATAGGCACACCAGCAGACAATTTATGTTTTAGACAATCAAACTCTGGAATGTCTGTTGTGAGAACGGCGGGGAGTGTTGAAAATGTGGTTAGTCAGTATGCGTGGAATGTTGATAAATGTGATAATACGGGAAACTTCCCCACGATTGATTTTACCAAATTGAATGTGTTTGAAATCGTTGTTCAATATCTGGGTAGCGGTCAAATTACATTCAAAGTTGAAAACCCACGAACTGGCCGAATGGAAGTAATTCATGCGATTAAATACGCGAGCACTGCTACTACTCCATCATTGGATCAGGCGGCATTTGCTCTATATGCAAAAGCATATTCATCTAGCCTTCAATCCGTTGTAATGAAAACAGCGAGCATGTTTTTGGCAGTTGAGGGGACTATTGACCGCACTATTGCTATAACCAATTCTTATGACAATGTCAAAACTATTGGAACGACGGAGACTTCTATATTTACCCTCCGCAACCGAGCCACATTTAATAGTAAGACGAATTACAATGTTATTTATTTTGAAAATTTGTGTGTGAGCAATACAAGTGACAAAATATGTATAGCAAAGATAACATTAAATGCGACACTTGGAGGCACTCCGTCATATTCCAATTATGATACCAACACATCAATAGTGGAAGTAGATACAGCAGGAACTACCCGCACTGGCGGAAACATAGTATTAACATATATATTATCTGTAGGTGCTTCTATTTACATTGATTTGTCTCGCTATAACCTAAAAATTGGAACGGGTAAGACATTGACCGTGTCAGCATCTCTAGTGGCAGGAACAGGTGCGAGCATTTACGCTTCATTGAACTGGATTGAAGATCAGATTTAAACAAAAAAAAATACACACTTTCAAAAATACAGGCTTTCAAACTTTTTTTCTATCTCTACTGCTAGATTGTTAATATTTGTTTTTTTTGTCATTTCCTCAACAATTGGTGCATGGTATTTCCTTAAATACCGATAGAACTGATCCATATTAGTCCCGCACGGGATTATATCTTTTTTTTGTTTCAAACGGCACTCGTTGATAGCCGTTATCAACTTAAACAATTTATCTATATTGTCCAAAAATATCATATATAATAAGGGAAATTATAGTCCAAATGTAAATAAACCGATAGGATTAAGCATGATACGCCTTTAAGAGAATACTAACTTCAAAATTGACAGGAACCTCCAAAACTTCACCGCCCGCATTTCTAATTACAATATCAATAGACCTCAAACTTTTCGTTGTATTAAATGGCACATAATCGGCAACATCATTAGAACTCTCAAAATAACACTGAACTCCATAGGGCTTGTCTAAATTACATTTACCGACCACGGAGAAATTGCCGTTTGCTTCAACTAAACCAGACTGATTTAAAGCACTGCTATGAACATAAACGGCCGTTTCACCAATTAGATTGACTATAGACTGCATCGTGCTACTCGCCGCCGCCGAGATATCGGCAGTTAGTCCTATCTTATCGCTAATCGTGCTATTATCATAATCAAAAGCATATGTATCACCAGTGAAAGCGAAATTCAATTTATTAACGGAGTTCAAAGTTATAACTACGGAGTTAGGGGTAATTGCTGAATTAATCGCAGTTTGAAGAGCGGTAATAAATGTATCAATGGTGTATTGATTTGCTGTTACGATTGCCGTTTTTGTAGCCGATCCAGTTGTTTTAATCAATGTGAGAGTGTTGGCATAACTCGGTATGTTTGGGAAAACATTTGGGATAGAGATACTTTTAACGACATAAGCACTGATTATATCAATATTACGACCAGTTGCTGGTAAATCAACAACGAAACGGCCATTGTGAGTAGAAGCGGATTTGGATTCTGTTTTGTCGCTTGAGGAGACACGAAGGAGGAAATTTTTGCGGGTTCGCTTTTCGTCTTCAAGATTGGAGATAGTAAAAGACATTGCTATATTATATTATATTTTAATTTTTAATTTTTTTTATTGTTTGACCACGGCACGAGATGGATAGATAGCCGCGACTTTAACATATTTCAACCAAGCAGTGATGGTGCGATTAGCATCATAATCAGAAGCATAACGAAGAGTGACTTCCGCAGTTCGTGAGTTATTAACAGCAATACCAGATGCTCCAATATGTGGCGACTGATTGAGTGTCTGGATAATGGTAGCAAATCCTGAGTTAGATGTAAGTCCTGTTTTATCCCCAGTAGAATAATACTTGCGAAAGTTTTCAAGAGAAACAGACGAAGACATGTAAGCATCACGAATACCCATAGTCGCTTGAAGATTATTAATATACAATTCCGCGCATCCTCGTTGAACTGAAGCGAGTAAATCTGTGCTTCCTCCAATTTCCATCTTTTGTTGTGGGGCATACCAATCACCAATACGGCATTGATATTGTCTGTAAGGCATTTGAGTAGTTCCCAAGTTGTCAATATTAGCATTGTCAGCGAGCACATTTTGCGTGACGATATACAAGCACTGAGCACGAGCAACGGCCTTATTCACTTGAAGATTAAAATCATCGGAAGTCGCTGGATTAGCCTTTTGATTGTAATATGTTTCATAAGTGTATGGGAGCCCATCTTTGCTCCCCATCTGCTCCATAACATTTCTCTGGACACTAGGAGCAAGAGAGAATGTCTCCAACATAACCACTGGATTTGATATGGTGAAAGTCAAAGCGGAACCACTAAAACCAGCAGGAATAGAAGAAGTTTTCCCATCGCCACATCCAATAATGGTAAATGCTTCCTGAGGCGGTGCAAATGTCAAACGAAGTCTCATACCACTAACCAAAGAGGGAGGAATGAGAGTTTCTTCATTAAACACTCCTGAAAAGTAATGAAGAGGAATACAAACCCTCAAATAATTACCAGTGCCAACACTACCAGCAGTGGGGACATTGACCGCAAAATCAACGACTGAATTGTCGGTAACATTCGTATTAACTTCAACATTTTCTCGTTGTCCCGCCATCTGTGCCTGTCGGCGGTAATCAAAAGGATAATGCCAAGGGAGAATATTTCGCACCATCTTGTTCAAATCTTCAATTCGTTCAAGTTCGCTACCATCCTTACTTTCTAGCAAAAATCTTTCAAAAATAGCAGTCGCGGGAGTGTTCTGGAAACCAATAGCACAGGCAACATTATCTTTTCCATCAGTGGCTACCAACCCATCTGCTTTAATGTCAAACGACAAATAGCAATTCTTCCCATAAACAAAATCAGTGCTTGCCTGTAATGTAAAAATCATTTCAGTCCCCGATGCACTGGTATAAGTCTGCTGGTCGGCGAAGTTCTTCTTAAAGATACTTCCCTGTTCAGAGAGAGCCAGACTTGCTGGAAACTCATATCTGAGGTTGTTGAGGGTCATCAACTCCTCAGTAACTTCAATCTCCTTTTTCTCCATTTTTGTGTGCGGGTGTGAGGTGATAAAATTCGCAACGCTACTATACTAAAAAAATAATAATAGAAATTAAAAATAATTATTTATTCACCTGAAACGGATTGTTTAATTAAATCAACAGATTTTTGTATGTTGTCAAGTCTCGTATCTTGTGGTGAAGTCAATTGAAACTCTCTCGCCTCAGCATTCTCAACTGCTTTCTTTAAATAAGCCAAACTGCTAACGGCAGTGTCCAAATCAACAACATCCGCATTTTCTTTCTTATCAGAAATGTCTGTTAATGTGTTTTGAAGAGTGCTCTTCTCATACGGGACAAGGTCGCCAAACTCGGTCAATGGTTGATTAACTAACGGGGCACCATTGCTACTCCACAATTCAAACTGGTTTAGTTGAAACCCATCACTTTTTGGTCGGTTTGCTTCATTTATCTTTTTAATAAAGTCAATTGGCAAACGATTTGAAGCACTTGAGTTTTTAATCATTATAAAAATGCGAATATATAAATATCCACATAAAATATATTTTATCAATTACCATTAATTATTTTTTTCATAATCTGTAAATTCTGGTGTGTAATTCTTTCCTCTTTCATTTTCTTTAAATCCGCTATGGCTTGATTTACATTAATGTCATTGGTTTCAGTAACCTCCTTAGGTGGTGGCGGAGTTTCCTTAGAAGCATCTTCCATTGCTTCTATCTTACTTGCTGGTGTTGTGGTAGTGTGTTTCGGCACGGCAACAGGAGTGGGATTGACAGATTTGGGTAAAGATTGTTCAATCTTAAGTGCTGGAGACATCTCAATAGGTTTGGCATTTGGTCTAGGCAATGAAGTTTTTGCGGTTTCTATGTCTGGTATTTTTCTCTTTAATGCTTCGTCTGGCATTTGGTCTAGTTGCTGTTCATTGTTCTTACTTCCTGATTTGCTTACTTTTGGTTTTAATTGACACTTAATCTTGCCACTCTTAATATCCGCTTCTATCGTCTTTACTGCTAAGTATTCGGGCGATCCCTTACGAATTTTCCTTGTGCATTTTGTTTATGCCAAAGTGCGATTGCCTGATGATAGCAAGTCTTGTATAATTTAGTTGTTTCCGTCATGTCATATATTATGGCGAAAAAAAACCATTTAATTTAATTAGTTTATAAATTAGTTTGTGATTGAATTCAATCACAAATTGGTCATATCTCTATCCTTATTTAATCGCAATATAGTAGAGAAATTCTTTCTAAACTGGGTTGTTCTATCACTGGCAGTGTTGTTAATTGCTAGAAATGAATAAGGGTCTGCCGTAGCATATTTAACCATATTGTAAAATTCTTTTTTTGGTGAGAAAAGGGCTTTCGTATTCATCTGCCAGTCTGTCAAGTTCGCTTCTCCTTACTCCATTAAAAATAATCATCCAATGGCAATTAATTCTTATTCTTCGCGGGAGTTGTGTATAACTCTGAGTTGCTACCCAGACTGACACCTTAGCATGTGTTGAAGCGAAAAACAACTCGGTAAGCACTTCTGATTTGAGAAAGGTTTTACTCTGTGCGATGTCATCCAATAACAATAATATCTTTGGTGCCTTCTTAAACCCTTTAGTTTTAATCAGTTCTTTTTGTTTGGTTAATATTTCTCTCATTAGTTCTGGGCGGTCTTCTTTGATTATGTCTTCTTTTTTTAACTTGAGAGTGTCTTCCAAAATTGGGCACGGACTTAAGCAAAATACGACTATTCTATCATAAAAACCTTTCAACATGTTCTTTTTGGCGAGTAGATTACAAATCATAACTGATTTACCCCCGCCAGTGCTGGCACATATAACCATAGTCCCCATTGCTGGCAATATTCCTTCTTTTTGAATAGGGAGCAATTCAACACTATCTCTTTGTGTTTTAATTGGTTGTATTTCCAAGTCATTGTGAAATTTAGGCGGTTTTTTGCTATCTAACTCTGTTATTACTGGCCTGTCAATAGTGAATTCCTCATGTGCTTTTTCTATATTGGTTTTCTCCAAACTCTGCTTCAAAAGTGTTTTTCGTGGCAACCTGTTGGCTATTAATCCTCTACGTATAGACCTCGGCATCTAATCTTATATTATAAGATATACTATATTATGGGTTTTGAAAATAGTTTGGATTGTATCTATAATTATCATATTCGGCACCAAAGGGTTGGGGTGGTGAAGCATAATTATAGAAATAAGGAGAGTAAGGACTACCAAAAGCATAATTACTTGGAGGATTGACGAGCGGTTTAAAATCCTTTCTTTCTGGACGAGTTTGAACTTGTCGCGGGATTTCAGCGGGGAAGTTTCTGGTCAGTTTTCGTTTCATTTTTGGAAATGCTCTTTTGTCTTTCATTCTGGTCTGGATAACTGCTCTATTGTATCTATTCAACATAAAGTGATTATTTGTGTTGCCATAACGTGTGTTATCTAGCAATTCAAAATCATTCTTGGTGTCTAGCATGCGATCGCGTCTTAGTTCGTTGCCTTTAATAAGTGGGTTTGTTTGTGAAGTGCCGATACCTCCATTTTGGTCGCTTGGCATTAGAAAACGAATAAGTGCTAACATATCTTCTCTTTCATCGGCGGGAGTTTTCCCCATAAGTTTATCAACCAATTTATCAATGCTTCTCATGCTATCAACCATGGCTTGATTTGGTGTTGTTGCTGGGTCTGGGTCATCTGAAACTTTGTATTCTTTCATCATTTCTTTGAGTTTTTCATCTTTAACTTTCTCCTCCCAGAATGGGAGCCCCTGTTTTGTTCCACTTTTATAAACACCTCCTTCATACTCTGGTTGTGGATTTGGTGGTGCTGGTGCTTGTGTTGTTTGCGGTGCGGGTGTTGCTTGCGGTGGCATAGTTTGCGGTGCGGGTGGCATGGTTTGCGGTGGCATGGTTTGCGGTGGCATGGTTTGCGGTGGTTGAGTTGGTATCTGTGTTTGTTTTCTTGGCACACTCGCATCCCTCAATTCTAAATCTTCCAATTGCTTCATTTGGTCTGGTTTCAATTTACCCCTCACTTCTTCGTAAATTCTCTTATCCAAAATATCATCCGCATCTGCTACGTCTGATATACTAGCACCTTGGTTTAGTGCCTGTTTGATGGCCTCTTCCCATCCAACTTTTGGATCGTCATAATTGGAAAGTTTAATTTTCTTTCCAGTTTTCTCTCTCAACGATTTAACAAATCCCTTTAAGTGCCTCGTTTGGGCACCTTTATCATCAAGTATGAGCAAGTTATTGCCCAGTCCAATAGTATCTGCTACTACCATATTGTCTGAGTATGCGATCGGGACTTCAACACTAAGATTTATATCTTTTTCTATACTTGGTGGAATATCTTTTGTATTTATTTTTTCTATAAAATTATTAATTGTAGTTTCATTTGCTGGTGCGATAAGAGAATATCCTTTCACACCATCGGCTTTTTCTTGCGATTTAACCATTTTATTAAATCCATCAACGAGTTCCGCATATTGTTTATTAAATGTATCGGGATTTACCACTTTATTTACTTTAAATGTCGCATCCTTGTCAAAACTGCCCACATTTTTCATAATACCAATCATAGACATTAATGTTTTATCTACATCGCCTATAAATCCGTTATACTTCGCATCTGGAGGAGTGGTTTTGATAGTTTTCCAAAACTTCATTCCATCCCAAAAAGATACTCCGCCACGTGCCCTTCCCTGTGCTTCCAAGGCCATTCTAGATATATCCGCTTTTGAAAACATTGAGTTGTAATTGTCAAAAATACCCTTGGCAACTTCGGCCGTGGCCAATCCATTACTCGTTAGATAATCACCCATATTGGTAATTCTTTCAAAGTATCGTTTATCGGCAAAGTCTTGGACATTCTTGTCGCCAGATGCATACAACAAATCATGTTCAAAAGCAACTAAGTCCAAAGCATCTGCTGGTAAAATGTAAGGAAATTTGCCACGAGTTCTATCTTCTAATTGAAGACGGCTTTCCACTCGTGTGCCCCCGCCATTATAATTACTTCCCTCGGTATGAATTCGTTCTTCTTCCAACTTAATAAGAGCATCTGGTTGAGCAGACCATGTTTTATATATTTCTTTAAGTGCTTTTCCAAGACCGATAACCGTCATAGTCTCTACGCCTGTTTTAATAAAATAGTCCCACGCACCCAAAGACATTAACCCAGTGGCTAATCTGCTCGCATATTCTCTTAATACATAATCACCTATTCTTTGCTGTCCGCCTGCGATTAAACGAGGGTTAGCAGGAGGCAAACCCTCTGGCATTTCATTTCTTGCTAGTGTTAGCAAAAGGGTATTAAAAGCATCTGCTCTTCTTCTTCCAAGTAATCCAACATTCATCGCCCGTAGTTGTGGATTGTTGGCAATTAATCTCAATATCTGCCCCCACGCTAGCCTTCTCACACCATATCGCCCAACACCTGTAGCAAGGTTAAGTAATCTATTAAGTCTGGGCCCCATGATTATCTCTTGAATACTTCTAATAATAGCATTGACAAATCTATCTACACTTCGGGGGTCATCACCTATTCGTGGCACAAGCATCTTGTGTTCGTCGCCTACCTGTGCTTCTATTAAAGCATCGTCTGGGTGTTTTCTCTCCCACTCTTCTCGGTTTTCTTTCCATTCTTTGTAATCTTGCTCCGCTTGCTTTCTATCCTCTCTTCGTATTGGACGAGTTTTGTCTTTGTTGCCTTTGTTTTTCATATATGCTAAACCCCTATCAGTTAATTGTTTTAGTTCTCCTTCTCTGTATCCTTGTTTTACCAATTGTTCTATATCTCGCTTCATTTGCTGGATATTGTCTTCTATGTGCATTATATCATATTTATCGGTAGCCATTGCCAATTTTCGCATTTCAATCATTTGTTCGTTCATAGGGGCAGTTCCGTGTTTTCTTTCAAATTCTTTCATATCAACACCATCATCGCGAAGGTGTGCTTTCAGTTCATCGTAATTCATGTTTGCATAAATTGCTTGTTTATTGTCCAAGGCACTAATCCTGTCTTTTAAATCTTCCATAGTATTCCCCCTCTTTGTTGAAGCATCCAATAATCTATCCGTTCTAAGCATCTCATAGGCCTGATTACGGATACCTTCACGAATTCCTTCAGTCCATCCAGTGTCGTCTCCTTCATTCAACAAAAACTTATGTTCCCGTTTAATTTTGCCATAGTATGCGAAAAATGGTTTTTCGTGTGGCATTTTTTATATCCGCTATTATATATATCTTATAATATAAGATACGATGGAAAATAAAAAAGAAAAAAGCAAAGACGAACAACAACTTGAAGAGTTGGAACGGCTAGGAAAGGAAATTGACCAAATCCGCATCACTCAGAACTTGGTGAATAGAAACCCTGCAGTTTTTAGAAAACCTGAAAATATCCTTTACCGCCTGCCACTGACGGATAAGCAACGGGAGACGATTTACAATAATATAGTAAAAGAAAAGGCTGGTTAATATATGTTATTAATATTGCTTTTTGTATGCTCAGTTATGTCGCGGACTGCCTGCGACTTTTACTCGCGGGTAAGCGAAAAAAAGAATATGAGTTGTGTTTATTGTATTCAAAAAGGAATAGATACAGGGGTTAAGTGTGTTTTTATAAATAATGGAAATAATATGTGTCGTAGTTTTGATGAGGCACTGCCGTTAATGTGTGCTGGCGATAGTTCTTGGTATAAGATACATACATATGAATGTAATTTTATTTAAACATAATGATATATAATAATAACAAAGAATAACACACAATATGCCACGAGTTGGAGATTGTAAGAAAGGTAAAATTTATGCGATTAGGTCGCATCAGACTGACCAAATATATATTGGTTCAACTACACAGACATTGGCTCAACGAATGGGAACTCATAGAAAAAACTATAGACAATATAAGGAGTGTGAATTTAATAACATAAGTAGTTTTGAAATATTACAATATGAAGGTGCTTATATTGAATTAGTTGAACAATACCCGTGTGAAAATGTAGAACAATTAAGAAAGCGAGAAGGAGAGATAATAAGACAAACAGAAAAATGTGTTAATAGGTATATTGCTGGCAGAACCAAAAACCAATATCGTGAAGAAAAAAAAGATTATTTTAAGCATATAAACAAAATCTGGAGGGATGAAAATAAAGAATACATAGCAGAAAAAAACAAGGAATATTACGAAAAAAACAAGGAAATTCTTCTTGAAAAGAATAGGCTGTATCAATCAACAATATTTAAATGCATGTGTGGAAGAAGTATCAGAAATGATAACATAACAAAACATCTAAAATCTCAAATTCATTATGATAATATGATAGGATTATCATCCTTTGGTCTTTAATTTACTTTTTGGCGGAGGAAGGAGAAGGTAAAACGATACCGATTAATAAACTAATCAAGCCTACATATACATTTGCTTGCTCGCAAGGTAAGTCATGTTTAGCGAGTTTTATTAAGCAAATCGTAATGATTGCTATTATAATCATCATTTGAAATAAGTATTTAATAAGTCTGCTGTCGGTTGGTCTGTTTGTCATACAACAACAATTCCAGTTATCCTCCAATTCGTGCTCTACTTTTTTTTCCTCATTCTTTAGTTCAATATCCAAAACACGAGATTTTAATTCAGGAGTTAGTTCGCCATCTGCCATATCAATGAGTGGAGGTGGAGGGTGTAATCTAGGTGGCATTGTTTTCTGCTAATTGTTTTTTTAAGTCGGCTATATCATTAGTTATATTATTTATTTTTTCCGATAATTGTTGAACGGCCTTAATTAATGGTGCGATAAACTCTGAATAACCTATACCATAACCAACATCACCACTATCAACACATTTAACATCTTCTGGATTAACACTCACACCCTTCAATTCGTATTCCGCTCTTTGCTTTGGACACGGAACCATAATTGTTTCTTTTATAAAACCGCCAAAATCTAGCATATCCATTTCTGTTAG
This sequence comes from Paulinella micropora, assembly GCA_019918135.1. Classification (NCBI taxonomy): domain Eukaryota; phylum Cercozoa; class Imbricatea; order Euglyphida; family Paulinellidae; genus Paulinella; species Paulinella micropora. Next base: position 33,011 of record WBZZ01004331.1, on the reverse strand, counting down.
TATTTCTTCTAATTCCTGTGCTATTAAGCCAGTCCTACATTTCTTTTTGTCATCAATCATACGATAGCAGACTGGATTTAACTTATTAATAAAATCTAAGCCTAAACATTCCTTTATATCTTCTTTTTTTCTCTTGTCTGAATATTGAATTGGATTAGACAATACCCATAATTGTCCATCGCTCGCTTTCAAAGACATTAAAGCAGTATTTGAACCATTCTCCCATATGAACCCACTCGTTGAAGAATTATTCACTCTAAATCTAATAGCATAAGAAGTTAATCCTCCGCCTACTCCTCCTGCTGGTGCTGTTCCTCCACTTAACGATTTACTTACCCCAGACTGGCTCATATAAATTCCCCATGCTGAATCTCCAATGTCCCACATAAATATTCCTCTCGCATTCGTCCCGTCTGTTTGTCCTTGAATTGCTATTTTCGCCCCATTAGTTGATGCTGATGCCGTTGTTAGTGTGCCCGTGTATGTAATTCCCGCATTTGCCGTTATTAATCCGCTCGCCGTTAATGTTGTTGTTGATATACCCGCATTTGCCGTTATTAATCCACTCGCAGTGATCGTAGTTGTTGATACACCAGCACTAGCCGTTATTAATCCTTTTGTCCATAAAGTCCCGTTTGCCCCGTTTAATGACATTAACAATTGTTCGGAAGAGTTCTCCCATATAAAACCATCGGTTGAAACATTGCTAACTCTAAATCTAACGGCGAAAGAAGTAAAATCGTTTCCAGCAACGGCTGATGCCACTCCACCTGCTAGAGATTTATTGGCTCCAGATTGTGCCATATAAATACCATAATTTGTATTGCCAGTGTCCCACAAAAATATTCCGCGTGTATTACCTCCATTAGTATTTCCTTGTATAACTATGCTTGAACCTCCTGTTGCTGTTAGTAGGCCACTCGCGGTTGCCGTTGTTGTTGATATCCCCGCATTTGCCGTTATTAATCCACTCGCGGTTGCTGTTGTTGTTGATATACCAGCGGTTGAAGTAATTGTTGTTCCCGTTATTGTTCCTCCATTTGTTATATTGTTTGAGTTCATATCTAAGGCTCCATAAAACCGCATACCGCCCGCATTGTTAAAACGGACAATGTCAGACGAAGCACTTTTATTATCCAAAAGTTTTGAAATATAAAGTCCCGCCCCTTTTACATCAGATGCTACATTCGTGAATACATAACCTCTTTGGTTCGCGGTTCCACTTGTAGCGGTATTTAGAGTAAATAAGAAATACTGATAATCTCCTGATGTCTGTGAAAAGAATATATCACCTCCATTTTGGTTTAATATTCTCGCCCCATTATATGTTATATTTCCGCCATTAATGATATCCACATTATTAAAATCGGCTTGGCTTAACAAATTCAGTGCCCTTACATCATTTCTACTTCCATTAAATATCTTAATTCCTGTTATGGTTTGGTCGCCTGTTAGTTTTACATTTTGCCCGTCCAATGTGTCCGCATACCCTTTTGTCGCTCCGTCTGTTGATAATGTCGGAGTTCCAAGGTTCGCTATTTTGCTACTATTACAATCTAACCCCGAAGCATTTACCCAACCGACTATCGTCCCGTCAATAATAAAACTTATTTTTTTCGCAGAAATTTCAAAGTTGTAATATGTTGCAGTTTTCATATCCAAACTAGCAATTGACCCAATATTACTGGTAGAATTGAAAACAATAAATGTGCCCTTTGTTGTAGCATTTATTGAATTTCCCGTTATTTCAACACCACTGCTATATGTCTTAATTCCTGCTATGGTTTGGTTTCCTGTTAGTTTCACATTTTGCCCGTCTAATGTATCCGCATACCCTTTTGTCGCTCCGTCCGTTGTTGCTGTTGGTGTGGCCAAATTTGTAATTTTTCTATTGTTTAAAGATAGTGTCGTGCCCGTTGCTGTCGCGATTACATTATCACCCGCATATAAATCAACATACGAACCCGTTATTTGTATCGGATAATAGACCGCGGTTGCTATTTTTTGTGCCACAATCTCTCCTATATTTGTCGCCGTATCAAAGGCAATACCGATACCATCAAAAGCGGTTGGAGCAGTAGCACCCCGCACTTCTATTGTTGAAGTAAATTTTTTATTTCCTGCTATGGTTTGGTCTCCTGTTAGTTTGACGACTGCGGTATCAAGGGTAGAAACATCAATACCATCAACATTACCAACATTTGTTATTGAAAATCCACCCATATTTAAACTACCCGTCATAGCCGTTGTTCCGTCCTTTGCCAGTTTCGTATCGGTATATGCTTTCGTTGAAGCATCGCCGTCGTAGAATGGCGCGGGCAATCCGCTGATTGCTGTTGTGCTGTTAAAATTTAAAACATTATTTGTCAATGTCATTCCGCCCCCTGTTGTTGGAGCAAAAAGTATGGACGAGCCGACAAAAGATAATGGATAGCCCGTTGCTCCACCTGCCTCCGACGAATAGATAGAGCCCATATTATTGTTGTAATTGAAGAATAACTTGCCAGTGTTTAATGGATTTGAGTCTTTTACACCCACATAAGTAGTAAATATTTTGTTTCCTGTTATGGTTTGGTCTCCCGTTAGTTTTACCACCGAACTATCAAGAGCCGAAACATCAATACCATCAACAAGATTAACATTTGTTATACTTTGGCTTTTCATATCAATCCCCGCACTAGCATTTATTATACTGCTAAATGTCTTAATTCCTGCTATGGTTTGGTCTCCTGTTAATTTAACCACAGCACTATCAAGAGCCGAAACATCAATACCATCAACATTACCGACATTTACTATATTAAAACTTCCCATATTTAAATCTCCAAACATCATAGTGAGGCCATCCAATCTAAGAAAAGGTGAGTTTGTATTGCGCCATTGTCCTGTGCTATAAATGAGTAGTTGGTTATTTGTGGGTGTGCCTGTTATGACTACATCCGTTAATTTATCCAATTCAAAATCGCTTATATAACTTGAAGTCAATGTAGCAAATGAAGTATTGCCGAGCCCGTCCGTTTTTAATATTTGATTAGCCGTGCCGTCCGCTAATGGCAAATCGTATTCGTTATTAATTGACACATAACCAGTATCAGATATCAACAAAGAAGAGTTATTATTTTTTGACGATATTGTTATGTCGTCTGTCCTTGCTTGGACTGAGTTTGCTTCAATATGGTCGCCATATAATAGGCCATCAACTTCTAAATCCTCGTCTATTATCACAGAGCCGTAATAGTGATATGCCCACGGATTGCCTAAATGGTTCATATTTAAATTCTATTATTTTATAATAAATCTTATAATATAAGATAGATATATATTTAGTCTCAAAAAAATGAATATATTTGGCCGTTCGCAAGAGCAACAATCTATTGACACAAAAACTATCGCGGTCATGGCTACCCCGACATTAACAAGAAACATTCAAAATGCTTATGTTGGTCTTGACCTTAGGTCATGGATGACGAGTTCAACATTTACAACACTCTGCACGGGCGGATATGGTAGCAAAACAATATCAAGTTTAGGATATGGTTATTTTGTTAATGTAGCATTTCGTGGTTCATTGAATTTACCCGCACCAACTGGCATTGCCACTTTTCAATTTTGGTTTCATATCACAGATGGCACGAATACATATGATTATTACACCGAAGTGCTAAATTATACAACCGCCATTGATTATAAGTCTTTTGATTGTGTGTGGCTAATCCAACGATACGGAGTTCAAATGAATTTGATATGGCAGATGACCTGTCCAAACCCCTCGGACACTACCAACAACCGCACTATACGAATTGTAGATAATACAACAAATGATGCTCTGGTAACGTATGCGACTGGCGCACCATTAACCATAGAAGTGTATTATAAATCAGCATCTGCGGAGCCTGTATCTTTCAAACCTTCGTATTTCAATATTGATGTAATGAGAGACATAGCACTAACTGCCTCTTACACATGAAACCTGTCATACATATCCTTTAGTGTCGTGAGTTTGCCCTCGTGTTGAGATAAGACATCGCGGAAAAATGTCTTATAATCTAACTTACCATATTTAAGAGTGGGGCGTTGCTCTGGTGGTATGTGTCCGTATCTACTCTCGTGCCATTTCTTCATATCCTCCTGTAATATGGTGCGGTCATCCACTTTCATATATAAGAAATTAAACGGGTCTTTGGATACTTTCAAATGTGCCGTTATTATTTCATAGCAACTATACCCGCCCTCGGGCGGATTCCGCTTTGCTTTAATCGGTGTTTTCTTCTCTTCTTTTGCTTCCGTTTCTTTTTTTGCCAGTTCTTCCCCCACGTTGGCCTTAATTTCAGTAATGCCTGTTTCTACTAAATCCGCAGTTTTGAATGGAGTGCTTTCCTCCTCTGCCATACTGCTAACTATGTTTTCTAGTGTAGTGGCCGACGGCATTTCTACTTTTACATTGTCGCCACCGCGGGGTTTGTATTGTTCATAAAATGATACAATGTCGGGTTTCGTCCATTTAATGGTCGGTTTCTTAACATTGCTATCAATCTCCCATTTGGCAATCTCGTCAAGGTAGAATTGCTTTGTGCTCATACTATATTATTGGTAGAAAAAAAATACCAGAAGGTATTATTTACGACCAATATTGAAACTCATCATCACCTTCTTCATCTACCCCAGAGCCAAAATCAAAATCAAATGTGTTATCTTTTATGTAATCGCGGATATTATTTCTAATTGAATGTATATTAATAGAAAACCTGTATTTTCTATTATTCTTGCCCCCCGATTGTTTTGGCTTATCAATCCCCGCGTGTTTAAGTTGAGTGTAGAAAGCACCTTTATGATATGTAATTCCACTATCCAAGCACCATGCTTTATATTTATCGCACAGATATTGTGCATCCATCTTAATTTCTTTTTCTTCAACTTTATCAAATCGCGACTGAATAAATTCAATCATGAATTTGATACCCTTGGGCAGATTGTGCATCTTTTGTTCAGTCTTGTAGGTAGTTTTGTAAGCCGTCATAACATTAACTTCTTCATATTTCCTCGTCGCGAAGTATTCAAAGGCACACCTCATAAATTCATCATTGCTTATTTCATCAAATATGGGTTTGAAATAATCCTTATCATCGGCATGTGCTCCACTTAATCTATGTAGAGAGTATCGCCGATCGCTACCTTCAATGTATAATGTGTTTTCATTGTTAGTATAAAACCAATACCTAGAAAAATGTTTTACTTTGTATTGCTTGCTTCCTTTGGGCTCAACAATTTCATCTTTTTGGTCAATCTGACTTTTGAGACGATCGCTGTTAGTAAAGGCACCGCCCTTTTCCTGCAACTCCTCAAATACTTTCAATATTTTATTGGCATATGCAACATTAAACTTTTCCATATAGCGGTTAAAATCCTTAATTACTACATGGTTTTGTGATCCTAGAAGTCGTTCCATAAACTTCGATAACAACCCTTTACCAGTTCCCTGACACGAGAAGAATAAATGGCCTATACCGCGGTTCTTATTCGGCATCTGTATCATATCTGCTACATGGTCTAAAAAGTTGTTATATTCGCCTTCGCCCTCGGTGAAGAAATCTGTTTTCAAATGTTTGTATAAATGGCTTTCTTCAAAGTTGTATTTTGTTGAAATTGGCACATCATCCAACGGAAAACCCATGAATAAGTTCAATTTGTTTGAATACTTGACTGGCACACCTACTCGTTTTAGATATGGATAAAACATGAAGTCGTCGTATCGTTTCACATTTCGCTTGGATATCTGTTTCGGTATGAAATCTCCACCGAATTGAGTATATAGCCATTGTTTCGCATTTGGTAAGTTTTTTGTTTCCTTGTGCTCGCTAAGTTCTTCTATGTATTCGGGGTTTGGCACATAACATTCATAATCTAACGAATGTTTTATAGCACTTACCTCAACTTGCACATAATACTCTGTCTTTTCTCCCGTTTCTTCATCAATATCAAGGTTTAAAGTCATCGCACATTGCCCACCACCTCTAGAAACTATGTTTATACATTTTAACCATTCGGTTAATCTTTCCAAACTCGCTACATTGTCGCCACTATCTCCGAGATATACATTGTCTAAATCGCCAAAGTATTTCAGGCTCGGTGAGTGGTATGGTGCTATATCTGCGGGGATAGTTAAGCCTTCGTTCATATCTTTTATTTTGAGTGTCATATCAATGCCCAATGCTTCTTTGATTGCCGCCGTGCATCCTTCCAAATTGTATTCTTTTTTCTCCAACATCAGCCCATCAAAACACAGGACACAGGTCTTTGGATTTCCAAAATATGAGAGCATTATTTGTAAAATGCCATTTTCCATATCGCATAGAAGTGTATTCATGAAACTGGCTTGGTGGTTGAAGTCATCGCCCCTAGCAATTCTCTTTTGTTTAACTCGTTCAAAGTCTTCCGTATGAGCATTCGCGAATTGAGTGTGCAAAGTTATCATCTCTTGTTTGAAATTGGTCAGAAACTTTGTCCTCTTCGTCAGGGCATTATAGGCTTTACTTCCGCCATTGATAAGCGATAGATATATCTGTTTGGCCTTGTCTCTATCCACGGCCACCTCTTTGCCATCTTCTTTTGTTGTAAATTTCATCAATGTTTCAATAGCCCTGTCTCTATTTTTCACATATGATTTCAAATATTTACATCCAAAATTAAACTTTTGGCACAGGTGTAGTAGAATAACGGGGTGTGCATTCACCATGTCAATATCAACATAGTAATCGCGGGCGATCGTATGTCGTATCTCGCGCGGGATATTTTGCAAAGATAATGAGCCCACCGCACAAAACCTTCCTTTTCCTTCATTTTGTCTATAAGTAACCACAATCTTGTTGTTGAGAGAGTTTTGAAGATACTTTTTAATCAATGTAAATGGATCAATTTCGTCGTATCGTTGTCTCCATCTTAATTGTTTTTTGTAATCTTCAAAATTGTTGATAATATAGGCTAATTTAGCGGTGTTAAATACTTCATCTTTCGTCAAAAACTTAGTATTCAGTGCCGTAGTTGCTTCCATATTCTTTTGCATTTATTTTTTTGTTGGTTGTGTAATTATCCCCCCGAGTTTCCTTATGTATATTATACATAAGACTTATCCTTAACACGAAATTAAAATCATTAAGGACACGGACAGAGCAACAAAAAAAATGTAATTTGCCCCCTCAAGTCTAACCTTCCTTCACATATAGATTACTTCGGGTGTTTTGACATTCTTTATGAATGTGTAAGGGTTTCCCGTCGTCTTACACTTACTTGTTATAGGTTGTATCATCAATATGTAAGTGTTATCTTTTATGACTTGACTTGTAAAGTTATCTTTTAACAATGTTAGTTTAAATCGGGCATTCTTGTTATCATACCACATGGGGTTATATGCACTAATTATGTTCTCATTAATCTCTTTTGCCACTGCAGTGCTCTGCGGGTGTATCCCACTCGCGATATGAAATACATAATGGCCTCGGGGGTTTAACTCTATAAAATGTGCGATAACTACTTTAAACTCCTTATTCAATCTGGCCACTGCCATGTATTGCTTATACTTTTTTTCAACAAAGTATTTTTTTATAATGTCAGAAATAGTCTTTGCCCCTTGTTTCTTTAATTTTTCTTCTTCTGCCTTCGCCTTTGCCTTAGCCACCTGCTCAATTACTCTTTCATGTTCCATATACCCATCCAATTTCAAAAACCGCTCCCACTCTTCCATTAGTTCATAAATCCTATCGGTTGCAGTTTGTCCAAATTTTTGTTCAATAGTAGAAATGAGTGCAGATATCTCGCCCATCTTGCGGACATTCCTGCCGTTAGACTTTATGGCTAACTTGCCCTCACCTCCGACTATCTGTGGCTCTCCTTTAATCGCCCCCTTATCTTCTCTATTATTCGTTCTCTGTATTATTTTCGCAATTTCTTCCAATTCATCTTTTGCCTTACTTATTTCCAGTTCATAATCTCCATCATATGGGATTTTGTATTTTCTTTTGAAAATGTCGTATTCTTTTTCTAATTGATTAATCGCGGTTTGAAGCGGGGGAACCGCACGTTTGTAATAACACTTATAATGAGCCGATTGTAAAGTGTGCACACCTCCCCCGATCGTATTGCCACATATCTCACACGGCCTCGGTTCCATGTATTCTAATCCATCTTCATTTTGGCAATTTCTAACTTTGTAAAAATGGTTGTATGAGCATGCCTCGCCCACATATACTACATATCCTCCCCAGTAGTATGGATAAGCCTTCGTAATTGGCTTACTACATAAGCATCTGTTTATGTTGTTTATGTTGTTTAATCTACCGCACATTTCAATGTCGGCGGGTATCCATAACTTTTTGTCTGGTTGGATTTCAGATAATATTTGTATTATCCGTGCCTCTGCCATTGTCTTCGCCATTTGTTGTCTTTGCAGTTTCCTTATGTATTATATGTATAAGACTATTGTTATCCTTAACATATTTCCTTTTTGATTTTTTCTTTTGCGATATAACTGCCTTATTTGCATCATAGTATCGTTTGCTCGCATCGCGATATACTTGCGGTTTATTCTTCGCATATTTCCTCGCGGATATTCTATGAGCCTCCTTTCGCTCCTCCTCGGTGAAATACTTTCTCGGTGGTGGCATTCTTATATATAGTATTATATATATTAATGTTTAAATTGAAAAAATATTTCCTTTTTGCCATTTTTGTTTGTGTGGATTTCCGCTGGATTTCCATCATTAAAGGGCGGACGACTGCGAGAGAGGGATAAGATTTTTAATCATTGTGCTCTTCTTATTGAAACCCCCCCGCGGTTGATATACAGGCCTCATTTGCCCTCTGTAGGCCTTCTAGTTCCCTTTGCGGGTGTCATCCGCCTCGTATCCGCCTCACCTTTTATTCCAGTATTTACCCTATCCTTAAAAAAAGAGGACTTTATTAAAAAATAAGGACTTTATTGGAAAAAATGAGGACACCTAATAAGGCCTATTTCCCTGTATTTCTTTTATTTTCTTTATTCTTCTATTTTCTCTTATTATTTTGAATGAATTTAAGTAAAATATAAAGAAGATAAGAGGAAGAGGAAGGGGAATAATGGCAAAATAACTTCTCCAGCCCGTCCTTAAAAAAGTCCTTAAAACTTATTTTTTATCTCAGGTTATAAGGATATAAAAAGTTTTTTACTTTATAGACTTTCGGTTTGGCCGACACTCAAAATGAAATAAGGACATTTTTTCGGACACCTAAACAAGCCTCATTTCATATAAATAAGCCTTCCATCTTATACTAAGAAAAAAAGTCCTTGTTTCTGAAAAAAAGGACTTACCCCCCCAAATTAACACGAAGGCTTATTTCGCTTCAACCTCTTCTCCTATTGAAAGTAGATAAAAACCAAAAATGGACATTGAGTTCACTTTTTTGTAAAAAACCCCCCCTTCCCCCCCTTTGATCATTTATGCATATAAGGGTTGTCTATCCGCAAAGTATGAAACAAGCCGTTAAAAGGTAGAAAACAAACACTGGACATATAGAAAACATACAAAGAAACACAAAAAAACCGACGAAGGTTTTCTAAAAATCAACAAACTAAGCATACTAAGAGAGATTAAGACATATTAAGCACATAGTCCATATAAACTTTGTTTTATATATATTTTTATGTAGTAAAAATATGGACTATGTGCTTAATATGTCTTAATCTCTCTTAGTATGCTTAGTTTGTTGATTTTTAGAAAACCTTCGTCGGTTTTTTTGTGTTTCTTTGTATGTTTTCTATATGTCCAGTGTTTGTTTTCTACCTTTTAACGGCTTGTTTCATACTTTGCGGATAGACAACCCTTATATGCATAAATGATCATATATATATATATATATAATATATATATATATATATATATATATATATATATATACAGCCCAATGGCCTCAAGGCGTTAAACTGTGACGCCAACTCATAACCCTTTGGTGGTAGATGCTGGGGAGGAGGGTCGTTGCGCGCGTAAAAGATCTTAAACTCCGCATATGCTGGTTGATAGCCCAGGACCCAGCAGACACCAGATTGTTATGGGTGGGGTTTCGAGGCAGCTCTGGCAACCGCGCTTGGTGTATGCACTTGCACATTCGGTGACGTCTTGCAAGAGGTTGCTGGGACTGCGGAATAACCTCGGCTTAGTGCAGTCTTGCCCTCAGGAGCTCCATCGGTGGCCCCGATCATCAGGCGAGAGACTGACACGGGGGCCCCCTACTTATGTATGGTATCTCTATATGGGGATCTGATAAATACAACACCATTATACATCCACTTATCATCATCCAAAAACGCATAGTCCGTCTGATCTGCCTCAAATCATGGAGAACACCTACCAAACCACTTTTTGCCAAACTACGCCTACTCAACATACCTAACATGTATAAATATAGCGTATGCATGGATGCACACTCCCTTATTTACCCAGCCTTCAAGGCTTTCTTCCCCTCCATTACAACAACATCCGACC